>APFE030535497.1:14745-25933 GCA_000404065.3 Pinus taeda | reverse complement strand
ATTATTTTGAAAGGTTGTAGGCTTATTTTGAGGTTATTTTTTGAAAAAAATCATCATTGAAAGTTTGGTGACAAAAAATGTCACATAACATTCCTCAAGGAGACCAAGGATATGTGGGATTGGCATTGAGGGATTATGAGGATCGACAATATTATTGCCCTTGTAGAAATTACAAGGGCTTGAGGCCAAGGAGAATTCTAATAAAATCAACTAAAAAACATTATAGAGACCATGGACATGCTGAAGGTGGACATGAATATCATCCATTTGTAAGTTATTTATTATATGTCTTTGTATTATAGATTTTTTTGCAAATGTTTATATGTATACTGTATTTTAGATTGTATGTCTTTGTATTGTCAATTGTATTATATTTCTATTGTAAATGTATTTTATAATCCTCCGATGGGGGTGGTGTTGACGGTGCTAGATCTACCAACATTCAGGGGATTTCCCCAGTATGAATTCCAAATTAGACCTCACACTATTTGGTGTAGGAGTCCCATCCAATATGATGGCCTAGTTTCCATTTACTTAGAGATTTTCCTTAGCTCTTGTTGTTCAACACATGAGAGTGTTACACTGATATATTCAAAAAGCGAGGTGAGTGTTCCTAGTGAGTGCGTAATGTAACTGTGTCTAGGTTCTCTTACTGCAAAAGGGGGAAAGTAAAGTGGTCCTCTAAGTGAGAGGTAATAGTACCACCTAGGAAGAGACACACGCGAACCAGAAAGGTTTGTCCAGCATCCAATGGAATAGTCCACAATGGATGCGACAATTGTTAAAACCAAAGTACAAGGGAAGACACGTCCACCATCCAGTAGAGTAGTCCACAATAGGTGTGATGGTCTTTACAACTGATAAATAAGGAAGGTCTGTCTAGTATCCTGCAAAGTAGTCCATAAGGATGATACAACAATGATAACCAATACAACACATTCCAAATAAGGTAGTACTAAAACAACTGAAATAGTTCAACTATATTAGTACACGTGAAACAAACATGAATTAAAAATGGTGAAAGAATAGTCTTACAAACATCTACAAAACATGCATGAAAATGTGTTGGCCTTAACAGGCTTCTGTATTAAGAAAAAGTTCCCAGACAGATACGTATACCATACATCACTAGCCCCAGTAGTGGGACATTGGAGCCACTCCTCACTCCTTAAAGAAATGACTGAAAACTCTCAATTCTTCATGGGAGTAGCCAAGGTAAAAAATCCTTACTCATACAATGGGAGAGGTATATATAACCAAGGGTGATGCTTGACCCTTGTGACTCTTGGACTACCCTCATGATCGTTCAACACCCTATGAATTTTCAATT
Organism: Pinus taeda; assembly: GCA_000404065.3. Taxonomy (NCBI): domain Eukaryota; kingdom Viridiplantae; phylum Streptophyta; class Pinopsida; order Pinales; family Pinaceae; genus Pinus; species Pinus taeda. Next base: position 24,603 of record APFE030535497.1, on the reverse strand, counting down.
TACATGACTCTTCATATTCATGTGTGTCTCTTGGACTTTCACTTTACAATACATTCGATTTACAATAGCTTTGGCCCATAGTAGTGATGTGGCCTTGACAACCCATGACACAACTTGACATTACATTGTTGACATGGACTAGTTGGCAGTGGTGGAAATGTCACGCTATTGTTCCTGCTGAGTGATGGATGTGTTCTTGTATGTGTTTTCTTTTCTCCTCCACATGGCTTGATGATGTAGGATTTTCAATGGTCTTTGGTCTTGAAGGGTGGTTGCATGCATGTGTTTCCTTTGATTGTTCTTGCTGAGCTTATTTTTTCCATCCAACTGCAAGTAAGTCTTCTAACATGTTCGCTCCTTGTTCATCTCCTGCATCATCTCACCATGATCTAATAGTGTACTTGTTCCTGAAAATCACTCATGATATGATGACATCAAATCCAAAACCTCCTAGTCTAAGATTATGCATTGTTATCCATGGAATGGGTCCGGGATGGATGACAGGCTGGGAAGAGGGCCCAACAACTGCACATTGCATAGCTCCAAGTGACAGGGAGGGAGACTGGTCATTGAGACTACGCAGAGTGCAACTTAGGCTTGACTGAGGAAATCTAAAGCACAATCTTCACTATTGGGAAAAATTACGCAGAGGCCGCTAGGAGGTCGGATGTACAGTTGTGATCATCAGTGGCAGCTGCAAGGTGAGACCCTGAGAGGCAGGTCTGCGCAGTTTTCTAAGGGAAGGCACGACTTGGAAGCAGAGGGACCAAAGAAAATAGATCTGCATAGTTTCTGGGATCAGTGAGTCCCGAATGAGGTAGGACACTGGGGGGACATCTCTTCGCAGATATGGGAGGAAAAGCATGCTTGGTTTCTACACATTGCAGGGTTCCAACAGGAAGGGAGGAGGTTTGATGAATGATCCTGCGAAATGCACAGTTCAGGTTAGGCTTGAGGCAACTTCTGCACAATTTTGGCGAGGAAGGTAGGCTGCTCAACTCTAGGATTGCGCAGTGAAACTGTCTTGGAGGATAGTCTATGCCCAACATCACCGAGGGTTGAGACTGTGTAGTGTGCATCTCATTCGGGGTCCGGTGAAGGAGATTTGTCCGGTTGGAAGGATTTTTAGGAAAATGGCTAAGTGTGGGAAGCAAGTGAACTTGTGAGGAACTTGGCATTTTGATCACACACTTAGCATAATTTGATGACACGACAACATAGAACACTGGAATAACAAGGAAACACATTGCCCTCTCTAAGAATGTCTAGAACTAAAAGTGACAAGTGTGACACTTGAGATAGACCTTAGGACGACCGTGATGACACTTATGTGACAATGCTTGAAACTTTGTGTATGGGTGCAGTTAATGTTTACATAGCTAGGACAAATCAAACACACAAAGGAAAACCTTCAAAATGACCAGAATAAGACAACAAGCATGATAAAACAATCAACATGCCAAAAGATGACAGATGGTCAATCAATAAAAAGGGGTGAAAAGATTCCGAGGGAGCTTACAAAATGAGCTCAAGTGTTTGGAACCTATTGATAGTGCTAGACCTGCCAAAATTTATGGGATCACCCTGGTATGAAGTCCCAACTAGACCTCACACCGTTTGGTGTGGGAGTCCCATCCGATATGATGGCCCGGTTGCCATTATCTTAAGGATTTGCCTCAACTCTTACTTGTCAGCACAAGAGAGTGGTTCGCTTTGTCTTTGAGGAGTGAGGTTCACGTTCCTGGTGAGTGTAAGTGTACTTGTGTCAATGATTATTTCACTATGAGAGGTAGAAGGCGAAGGTGAGTTTCAGGTTGAAAGGGATAGTCCCAACTCGGCTAGGAACACAGAACACAAAGGACATACACAACTTACGGTGGAGTAGTCCACTCGGATGTGGAAGTCACAACATACAAGGTAAGATAACATGTACATCACTCATGGATTAGTCCAAACACGTGCAACGTTACAACAGGGTTCATGTGAAATGTCTGTCTGATGTTCGGTAGAGAAGTTGACACAGATGGGACAACATTAACAACTTATACAAAACATTTCCATTAATAGATTATGCATTACAACAAATTAATCAGTTCAGATGTAGAACACATGTTAAAGCAACATGCATTACAAGTGTTAAAGATCAACCTTACAACAAATACAATACATGTGTGAAAACATGTTGGCCTATTGACAAGCTTCTAAATTAAGCGAAAGTTCCAAGACACATCATTACACCATACACCACTAACCTCGTCAGCGGGGCATTGGAGCTACTACTTACTCAAAGAAAAAATTACAGACTCTCTTGGCTATGTGGGAGGAGCTGAGGTGAAAAGTCCTTTCATGTACAAATGAGGGGGGTATTTATAGCTAAGGGTGAAATTGACCCTTGTGGCTGTTCGACTACCCTCATGACCATTCGACTTCCATGAATTTTCAACTTACATGACTCTATGTTCAAAGAGTGGGTCTCTTGGACTTCCACATTACATCACATTGATTGACAACAAACCCATAGTGGAGATGTGGGAAACATGACTCATGACTTGACTCGACATGAATTGACATGACAATGCTAGTACATTCGTGCTGCTATTGGAGTGCATGTCGAACTACAGTGCTTCTGAGTGATGGATGTCTTCATGGTGTATCATAGATTCACCTCTGCATGGTGAACTGCATGGAGTCTTCAATGGTCCTTGGTTCACTTGATGAAGCTTTAGCACACTGTTCCTTGATTTCATGCTGGAAGGCTTTACAGGCTCACTTGTTCGCGAAGGTGCATGTTCGTTGCATTCGTCCACTTTGCATGCTTTGTTCGTTCATCCGTTGGTGAACCTATCCATGCATGTGCTCCCTTCGTTCATCCGTTCATCATCTTGACATGTTTGTTGGTGTACCCGTACCTACAGTCACTCATGACAAGACAACATCAAATCCAAAACTCCTAGTCTACCATGACACATGATCATTCGGATGCAGGTGACTAGGAGGGGCAGCAGGGCTGTGATGCAGGATGATGGCTCTGAGCAACTACTGATGAAAACTACACAAGAGTCACTGAGGGATGGAGATAGACAATCTGAGTCAATAGTGATTGTTTGCAAGATTTGGCTCGGCTAGGAGGTAAAATTGCGCAAATTTTGGGAGGGACAGTCGGGCTGCATGAGGGCAAGGCAGGCATGCTTTGCGCATTTTCCGGAACAAATAGTCAGCAGGGGCTGGAAAGCTAGATTTGTGCAATTTTATAGAGGAATGGGTCAGGCTGCATGAAGGGTCAACAGGCAAGGATTATGCAGTTTTCCTGTGGAACTGCCTAGGAGACTGGCAGCCAGAGCTGCACAATTCCCAGAGGGATTTGCCAGTTGGCTGCTGGGGTCACTAGCAGCCAAAACTAAGCAATTCCCAAAGGGAACTAAAAGTTGGCTGCTAGGGTCATTGGCAACCAAAATTGTGCAATTCCCAAAGGGAACTAGCAGTTGGTTGCTCAGTTACTAGTGGCATAAATTGTGCAATTCCTAGAGAGAACAAGCAGTCTGCTGCTAGGCGCTGCTAGCTGGGAAAAATGCGCTGAGGCCGAGAGGTTGGCCTATTGATCATATCTGTGCAATTTCTTAGCTGAGCTGACTGATGGGAAGCAGAAGGCCTACTCATGAGCACTATGCAATTTCTGAGACGAACAGTTGGTCGACTGTCTGGATGACTAACTGGGAAAACTGCAAAAATTTCCTAAGGAGACAGGGACGAGCACTTGGTGTCTGTTTGGCAAACTACACAATATCCTCATTCAGTTGTTTGGGTGAGGTCAATGGTGTCTACGCAATTTTTGAGGGGAGTCAGTCCCGGGGTGACTACCGCGTCCGACTATCTGGGTGGCCAACATGAGAGTTGATTGAGTTGCTTGTGGGTAGTGCAACTTGAAAGGACTAGCTTGGTGGTTCTGGCTATTTTGGTTGACAATCGATCGAGTCGAAACTAGGGTGATGTTTTGGTTATTAGTGAAGAGTCTGGTCTTCAGAACTTCAGCAAAAATGACTAAGTGTGTGAACAACCGAAAGATGCATGGGTGATCATAGGAACACACATTCGCGTGACTTGACGATGAAACGACCAAACCATCCAGATACACATGTTCAACATGACTGACCGACGGTGCAAGCGACAAGTGTGACACTCGTGGTTGATCATTTATGATCGAGATGACGCTTGCATGACAATGAATGTGACTCCATGTGTGAGTACGACAGGTGCTTTCACGGTGAACGCAACAAACACATACGAAGCAAAGACGTTGAGCATAATCAGAACATGGTTGCAAGTATGACTTAGACATCAACATGTAGGGAATTGAATGCAATAAACAAGCAAGGTGAATGTAAATACTCACACAAGCTCATAGAGTGAACCCGAGTGTGTGCAATCATCAAGTGAAACTCTTCAAGGGAGGCTCCGAAATTGGTGCAGGCCAAAATTTTGGAGGGTGGTTGTAGCTGCTACAACACTTGGCGACACACTGGTAGAACTCCAGCTTCTTTGTTTCGGTTCATTTCTAGCACAGGGCCTTGGTCTTTTTGGGAGTATTGAATCGTTGTGCAGGTTACTTCAGTTTTCCCACTTACCCCATGGACATACATGGTTCACGCTTTTCCAACTCAGTCAAACACAATCAAAAGTTCAGCTTAGATCTCAGTGTTTTGAATCCGGGAAGGGTAGTTTAGTTTGCAAGTTGAAGATTTTCAGAGTATAAGTTTTCATCTTTGGTGTTGCTCATTGGCAGTAGGCCTGGACAGTACCTCGGTGGAGTCATGTAGGAACACACACATTGCTCCACTTCCAGTGAGCCTGGTTAGTACCTCGATGGAGTTGTATGTTTCACCTCTCTGCACATGAAGCCTTTCTCTTCTTTCACCTTTGTATTTTTTAAGAGAACTGTGCATAGAAACTTATTTATTTTTTAAGACCTCTAACATAGGTTTTCTCGTTTAGATTTTTCCCCTTCTTCGTTTCTACTAGTTGGATTAGCTTAAACACATAGAGCAGAAGGCTGAGTACATGCATGGGGCTTCCCAGTGTGGAGACAGGTTCATGGTTGGAACAAAGCTTCCCTTACAAATGGTTCGTATTTTCTGTCGGGACTTCATCAACAAAGGTTGTAACCAAGCACAGAGAAAATAAACTAAAGATGGGCCAAGTGCTGCAGTGTCACAAGTCTATTCAAATTTAAGCCACATACTCTATTCAAAAGCTAGAACATAGTAGTTGGTAGCACTTATTTCCGGAAACAAAAATAGTAATAAATCAAATATATGGGCATCTAAGATATATATATATATAATATTATATATTATATTTTTTTTAATTTTGGAGGACAAATGTATGAAATAGATTTAAAATAGTGATGCCTAACCTTTTTTAATAATACTAATATTTAAACGAAGGGCTACTATTAAAATCCACACAGTGATTTAGCTTGTCTCGTGAGGAGCAAAACTAAAAAGATGATATAACTATTACAACTTTCAAATATAAAATTAAATAACCATAAGTTAGAAAACCTTCAAACAATGTTCAAAAAGTTTAACAAAATATGCCCAAGATTACAAAGATGTTGATGATTTTATGATTTAGAGGGAATTAGTCAAACAAAGAGTTTATATAATTCATTCTCTTTAAAGATGATCACTTCAGAAAGCTTATAGGAGTAAATTGAGAAATGACTAGTCCTATCTGGTTCTCTGTGTAAAACTTAAGAATATGAAGAAAACACAGTGAATGAAAACTGGAAAAAATTACAAGGTATATGAAACTGTATGAATTAAAATTCAGAATACTTTGCTTTGCTATTAATGATTCAGAAAAAGCTCAGTACATTTAGTGCTTAGAAATGTCTTCAAGGGTGCAACCCTTAATAACTCGTGAAAGATAGTTATTTATACAATCTTAGAGGTAAGAAAATATCTTAAACACATCTACAAAAATAGATTAATACAAAATCAGGAAAATGGACTGATAGTCGATCTGTCACTATTTTAGTGTTGAACTATTGATGACTATTCCTGAAAATGATGAATGCTGCTGAGCTGTTGATGGTTGTTCCTAAAAATTCTGAATGCTGTTGATCCTCCTTTCAGTCAAGTAGATCAGTTAATTGTTCCCAATGTTTCTTATCTGGGATAGATAACTTAGTTACCCTTCGATAAACCTCATCCATTTCTGTGTATTTAGTAAAAGTGGGTTTTACTGAAAATGTATGTTTGATTTCATTTAGAATGAAAAAGGTATATTTGAGTGCGTTCAACACAACTCTTGGTGTTGCTGAACCTTTTGTGTTCGAAACTATGGCTGCACTAGTATTGACCTCTATAAGCTTTCAAACATAGTCTTCAATGGGAATTAACTTATCATTTATCACAAGCATAGAGGGCAAACCCTTGCTGGTCAAGGGTTCTAACCTGCGGAAAAAACGTTGAACTATGACATTAACACTGCTACATTTTACCTCCAACTGTAGAATGATTTTTCTTTGTAGTAATCTTCTTGACCTCTAGTATGGCTGCTGTCCTGTCATGAATACCTAATTCTTCAAGCTCTTAGCTATATTTAGAATTGAGAAACTTGATTATTTCAATGGAAACTTTTGACATATCCTCAAGTTCTTTTGAGATAGTTTCAATAGCTTCCTGAGCTTTTTCCAACAAGTCCTTTTGATCAAAGATTATCATGATATAAGGCCAAATATCTTTGATTGATTCAGTAATCTCTCCCATAAATTTCCTTTACCAAACCCAATTTATTTCCAAGATAAGAATCATTGACTTCTTTTTGCAAAACCTCAATTTTTCCTTTTTCCCTCTGCAACTCAACTACATGTGAACTTTCTGAAACTGCTTTCATGTGTTGAAGTATCTTCAGTTGAACCTACAATTTCTTGATTTCTTTTGTCTGAATAGACAGATTCCTAACAACATCAGCAAGCTGTTCAACTCCTTCTACTGTACTTGTGGTTACTGATGTAGTTATAGAGGCTGCTGTAAGAGGAACTACATCTATTGGAATATTGTCCTTCTTCACAACTTCCTCTTTTTCTTTGACAAGTTTCTCCATTTTCTCCTCCATCTGTTTTATTTGAAGATTTTGTTCCTTGATGAGATTCATCATGTAAGATTTTTGAGTCTCAGTTTCTGCAATCTCTTTAGTCATTGGGTCCTCTGAAGATGGCATTTTAGCTCCTTCCTTAGTGCTGAAACCTCAACATTTTTCTTCTTGACAAGTTCTTCTGCAACATTCATATTGGAGGGATCATATCCCATCTTTAGCACCAGATCTTCCAAAGATTTGATATTGGTGTCCTTTGCCAATGAGGAAACTTTTTCTAACTTGAGCTGTGCCTATGTATTGGCTAAGATGACCTGCAACTTTGAGAAACTCATGGCAGTGCTAGTTAAAGTAGAAGAAATCATTTGGCCAGTTTGTTTGTGTATCTCAATTTGGTCAATTGGATGTACATATTTAACATTAAACTCAAATAAGGTGTGCTTCTGGTAATGTGCAGCAGTCCTGGGATGTGGAATATGATCTTGTAAGAAAGCCATATACATCTTACCCTTTTCAGAGTCAAAGACTAAAAGAAGTCTGGCCTGAGAACTGGAAGAATGTTTCCAGAATTAAGTATAAGTGCTCAATTTCAACTCCTCATTCTTCTTCTTAATTTCATAGAAGACATGAAAGATGTCATCTTCTTTATCCTTATGACTACCTTCACTGGTAAGAATCACCTGCTGTTCCTAAGATGTGGTGGAATGAGTGGGAGACTGAGTAGCCTGTCCACCAGACTGTGTGAAAATAACTGTCTCTCCAAGTCCATCAAATGTTGTTTTCTGTGATTCATTAGTTTTACTAACCTTCAAAGAAATCCTAGGTCTCTTCTTTCTATGTACAATCCTAAAGCCTTGACTTGATGCTTCAGTTGTAGGGGATGACTGTTCTTCCCTTCCTCATTTAGCTATCTTTTCCTATGCAATTGGAGTTTGTACATTCAAAGTAGAGACTTCCTGTTCTTTAGCTTCTTGAAGGGTGTTCTCCTTCCATTCTAACTAATTTTTGTACTACTCTATTTCAGGCTTGTCTGTGTGATGGTATGGAGTAAACTTATTTTAAACTCTGAGTCTAGAAATCACTCCCATTGGGTGATAAGACCAAGTGAAGCTGAGGCCAAACTTCATCTCCTGCTGCTCTAGTATTACAGATGAATGGACCAACCTAAGCCTTTAGCTTAAACTGTGATTTCTTTTTTGCAGCCACAAAATGTACTTCATCTGCATTTAGCCATTGCCTAATATATTCTAATGCAAAAATTCTGTTAAGGAGGTACTTGGGAAGCTTGTAGGGTGGAAGCTCACAGCCATAAACTCTAATCTCTATATAATTTTAGTAAAGATACCAATCTCCTGTCGTGGCTTGATCAACCAGCTGCAACAATTTCACAATTTCATCACTAATTCTTGGTACTGGAGTGCTGCTCATAAGATTAATGGTTGAATGAATAAACAATTCTATGAACTATTTATATGAAAATTCTTCCTTCTCCTTCATTCCCATAGAAGTCCAAAAGATCATTGATTGCTGGTTCCCTTCTTCATCTAGCTTCTGCAAGGTGAATGGAGACTTGTCTCCCTGAAAATAGATAAAAAGATATACAAGTACTGAATCATACTTGAATACTTCTTTAGTATTGAACTGGACAAATTGTTCATGAATAGCCTCAACTAGAAATTGGCTAAAGTTAAAAAGCACAGTGGGTTTGGAACCAACAAAAAAGATTGACAAGAAACCAATGATGGCTTCATCTACATATTGATCAAAATAGTAACCAAGGAGATAAGAGAGAATGGTGTTCATTTTCTTGGTTCTGTCTGGGAATATAGATGAATCATAGGGAGGGTTTCTTTTAGGTAGAGGGTTATCTATAACTAGGAAAAGTTCTAGGGTTTGAGCTCTTTTGGTGAAATCCAACTTTTGATAGGTTTCTATTAGGCTTTCATGAGAAAAATGATGGGTTGGTACAATAGTTGGGGCCTGCAACATTTGGTCAATAGACTGGGCATTGATGGAGCACATGATTTCTCCTATAAGTGAAATAATAGCCCTTTGAGTGGGGCCATATGATTCGGGACATTTCCTAACAAATTCAGGTGCTCTGTGTATCTGAGGGAAAATGTAATGAGGAAGGCGAGAGTCCCAAAGTCCTATTTCATCTGTCTGATCAACTAATTGGTCCTCCATCTAGCAATAGATCTCAAACAAATCAAATTCGAACAAAGACTCAGAGATTTTATAGTCTCTATCAAACAGGGGAGTATGATGGAAGTTAAATTGTGGATGAAAGAGAGGATTTGGGATTTCTGCAACTTCCTTCACCTTAGGAGGAATTTTGTTAATTGAATTGCACACTGAAAGAGACAGAGATTGGAAGAATTGGGTTGAAACACAGTGATAATAAAATAACAAATTAACTGAAAACATATTAAGTGGACCTGGATGCTGAATTGCTTATGGACAGGACAAAATAATTCGCTTGAATGGTGAATTATCGTTTGGACTGTAAGCATGAAAATATCCTGTGGTCAATCGAGTTTCAGGAATGTGCTATGTGATTGTTTTTTATGAAGGAACATGTTTATAAGGTATAAAATGGAGCGAGGCCATTATGTTAGGATATTCTGACACATAGGAATAGTTAAGTTCAACTTGTTCTAGTATAGAGTTAGGTATAGAGTTAGGTAAAGTGTGTTTCTTTACCGTTGTACATTTTGTAACTTACAATCCGACAGTCACGATATGTAGTGATCCGACGGT
>APFE030535492.1:0-41801 GCA_000404065.3 Pinus taeda | reverse complement strand
GATTTGGTCACTTAAACTATCGCTCTCTTCAAAACCTATGTAAAGAAAATATGGTGACAGGTCTTCCCATGGTATCTTTCAGAGATGGTGTTTGTTCCAGATGTGTACTCGGAAAACATCATTGGGACAGTTTTGAAAAACGTGCCTCTTGGCACGCCTCGGCCCCTCTACATCTTGTGCATAGTGATTTATGTGCTCCACTTTCAGTTGTTTCCTTCTCTGGCTACAAATATTTCTTAACTTTCATTGATGATTTCTCCAGATGCACTTGGGTATATTTCCTAAAACTCAAGAGTGAAGTATTTAACCAATTCTTGGCCTTTAAGGCCTTTGTTGAAAAACAATCTGGACATCAAATTCTTAAGCTAAGATCAGATAATGGCGGAGAATATGTTAAAAATGACTTCATCAACTTTGGCACTGAGCATGGAATCCAAATGCAACATACTGTTCCATATACTCCACAACAAAATGGTGTAGCTGAAAGGAAGAATTGCACCTTAAAGGAAATGGCTAATTGTATGCTTCAATTTAAAGGACTTAGTTTTAATTATTGGGCAGAATCAATTAACTGTGCAAATTACATAATAAATCACACTCCCACTAAGGTTTTAAAGAATATCACTCTAGAAGAAGCATGGAGCTCAATTAAACCAGATGTAAGTCACTTTCGTGTTTTTCGAAGTGAAGCATGGGCCCATATTCCAGATGAGAAACATAAATCTTTAGAACCTAAGAGTGAAAAATGTATTTTTGTTGGATATTCTAAAGATGTCAAAGGATATAGACTTATTCCTCTTAAGTCCAAAAATGTTATCATTAGAAGAGATGTAAAGTTTTCTGAAAATATATTGGCCTACGAGCTTAGTTCGGTGGATGTGCCACCTCTCTCTATCTCTTCTACTTTTGAAAATATTTCTTCTTCAGATGATGAAAGCGAGGATGACAATCCTCCCCCACCTTTTCAGGATCCTCCTTCAGCTCCTCAACTTCAAAAATGGGTCCGTGCTACTCGGGATGCAACAGGTGATCTTGCCGGTGATCCTACATATCAGCGACGTACACATTCTCAGTTCGATACAGCCTCTTATTTACTGGCTCAAGCTTCAAAGAATTATGATCCTGACACCTTTGCAGAACCTTCAAGCCATCCAGATTGGGATGCATCTATGAATGAAGACTATCGTTCATTATTGACAAATGATATATGGGATCTTGTTCCTCTACCAAAGGAACGAAAACTTGTTAGATGCAAATGGGTTTACAAAACCAAGTATGGACCAGATGGGAAAGTTCATAAACATAAAGCTCATCTTGTTACTAAGGGTTTTTCACAAGTTGAGGGCATTTACTATACTGAAACCTTCTCCCCTGTTGCCAAAATGAACTCTGTCTGCCTTGTTCTTTCCCTTGCTTCCTCTTTCAAATGGGAATTCCATCAGATGGATGTTAAATTTGCCTTCTTGCATGGGGACTTGCATGAAGAAATCTATATGGAACAACCTATTGGGTTTATACAAACAGACTCCAATCTTGTATGTCGGCTTAAGAAATCCCTTTATGGTCTCAAGCAAGCTCCTCGGGCTTGGTATGCCAAAATGGATAGCTTTCTTTTAGAATCTGGGTTTTCTAGGTGTCATTCTGACAATACTGTCTACACCAAGAAAGTGGGCAAGTCTCTTATCATTCTTGTTCTTTATGTTGATGATCTTATCCTCACTAGTAGTGATCCCAACCTTATCAACCATGTGAAGTCCAGCCTTTAAAAGAAGTTTGAAATGATAGACTTAGGACACTTACATTATTTTCTCGGTCTTCAAGTCTTGCAATCCAAGGAAGGTATTTTCCTCTCCCAATCCAAGTATGCTTGTGACTTCTTCGTCATTTTCACATGGAAGATTGTAAGCCAGCTCCTTCTCCCTTTCAGTCTGGAGCCAAACTTTCAGTCACTTGTACTTCCCCTGAAGTTGATGCTACCTTATACCGTCAACTTGTAGGAAAACTTTTGTATCTAACCCATACTCATCCTGACCTTTCCTTTGTTGTTAGCCTTGTTGCTCGGTTTATGCAAAAGCCACGTGAAAGTCATTGGAAAGCAGCTAAAAGAATACTACGTTATGTTCGAGGTACAGTTCAGTTTGGAATTCATTACAGTGCCGAAGCATCTCCTCTATTGGTTGGTTTCACTGATTCTGATTGGGCTGGTGACCCTGATGATCGGAACTCTACTGTCGGTTATGTCTTCACTCTTGGTTCAGGACCTATTACATGGGCTTGCAAGAAACAAGGTGCCATTTCTCTTTCTTCAGTAGAAGCAGAGTATCGTGGTGCCGTAGAAGCTAGTAAGGAAGCCTTATGGCTTCATCAGATCCAATCAGAGTTTGGCTTTCAGCAATAGCATCCGACTACACTTTGGTGTGATAATCAAAGTGCCATTCAACTATGCAAAGATCCAGTCCAACATCAGCGTAGCAAACACATTGAACTACACATGCACTTCATCAGAAAGCTCATTCATGACCATGTTCTTGAAGTGCAATATTGTTCAATAGATGACCAAGTTGCAGACATCTTTACAAAGGCTCTCACAGAGGCGAAGTTTACTAAACTTCGATTTATGGTTGGAGTTCAGGAAGTTGTCACTAAGGGGGGATAGGCTCTAGTGCCTCCTTCCTTATCCTATTGTGTCATATTTATAAATCCTTCAATCCTATCCCAAGTTGTTCTTAAGGGGGGATGTTAGGATATTCCAACACATAGGAAATAGTTAAGTATAACTTGGTCTAGTGTAGAGTTAGATGAAGTGTGTTTCTATACTATGTACTTTTGTAACTTACAATCTGATGGTCACGATATGTAGTGACCCGACGGTTCATTCTCTCCTTGGTATTACCAACACTTGATCCTTGGCTTAACACCTGATTGGTCCATGATCTCTATTTAAAGAGCATGGAGGGTCATTTGTAGGTTAACTATTCATGAGAGAAGCTTATGTCAAATTTCATTCTTTTATTAATAAATTTCCTGAAGTGGTCGCGTTGGCTTAGGCCGTGGACTATTTCCCTCTTTGAGGGTTTTAACCACATCAAAATACTAGTGTATTGATCTGTGATCTATTTGTGAGTGGTGTCCTTTGGTGCTCTGTCTGAGGAACTTACCCTGTAAATTCCTACACTATAAATTCCTACAAAAATCATATTGGAACAGGAAAAGTTCATAGAAACAAGAACTCGACAACTACGAAATTCATCAATTTCAGAGTATCTCATCAAGTGGAAGAACTTATCCGTTGAAGATTCCACATGGGAGGATGAGAATTTTATATAGAAGCATCCAGAACTACCCAAGAGGTTAGGACAACACTTTTCAGAATGAGAGGGGCATGTTAGGCCCATATAATACTAGTGATTCCCCCATTACTATTGTCATTATATCCCTTATTGTTATTATTGTGCCCCTATTGTCCCCATATTGTTATTAGTATGCCCCATAGAAACCCACTATTGTTATTTTTGTGCCCTTATGTTATCACTGTTATGTCGGCTTGATTATATTGTGACCCCTTAGACTCCTATCTATAGAAGGGAGGTTTAGTCATTTATATCATCCAAGAATTATTCATTTGTGTCATGTAAAGGAGGTTTCCCCCTCGAAGAGGCTGAATTCTAAGGCATTGATCTATCTTTTCTATCTTTTTGTGAGTTGTTTTCCTAACATTGTGTAGTCGTGGTGTTGTAATATGTGTATTCATTGTGTTTTACTCTGCGTACCTATATGTATGCATTGTGTTGTACACCGGGTGTAGGTGTATGTATGTGTTTTGTTTTATATTAGGTGTAGTTGCATGTATTGCGTGATGTTGTATGTTTTTTGTATGTATGTGTGATTTAAGATTAGAAAAGGAAATTAGTGCTTGTCGAGTGTGGAAACCGAATTCAGTGTGTGTACGGGAATGACGAAGGCATAAGGACAGAATGAAGGATAAGTATAGGTATTTCATTTCAGTTTTATTATGCATGTGATCTATGATTTCAGTTTATTATGGTTACATGTGATCTATGATTATGGTTTATTATGATTGGATGTGATTTATGATGGTTGTGTTTTGATCTACCCAAATGTGATATATTTATACATGATGTTTTGATCAAATAGCTATTTTGACTCATTGTGATAGGAAGTAAAAAAAATTACAAGTGTACATTATTGATGGGCCTCCAATGAGTGTGATTTGAAATTATTTCAATTTATTTTGAATATAATGGAAATTATTTGCTTGGTACAGGAAAACATGGAAACATCTGGTTTTGGTGGTTGAAAATGGCCATAAGGATTAGTAGCACCAACAAAAAGAATTGGAATAAGAAACAGTATGTTGGTAAAGCACTTCAGGATCAAGGCCATTGTGGGACACTGGTACCCAATGTTATCGGGAAATCTAGTGTCCATGCAGAGCTGCTAGTCCCACTAAGACAGGTAGCTATCTTAGAAACAAACAAACTAAAGTTACTTTCGTTTTCCTTTATGAGAAGTAGATAGGAGAGGAGCAAAGAACACCAACCTCAATCTTTCGCTTGGTTCCTTACTTGTTCCTTCTCCCCTTTGACGGATCTTTGCCGCTCCTTCCTTGATTACTCCACTTCAAAGAGTACCTGTAAAGTCAAAGCAGCATAATAGCTTCAAAGTACAGAGATCTACAATCATAAACAATATAGGACTAGATATGTATTGACCACACGAATGCATATATCATCAAACATACAAGAATGTGGAGGAAAACTTGAATAGCTTTATTGATATAAAGATTAGAAGAGAGGATTACAACCCATTGATCTCACCCAACATCATCCTCCCAACATGAAAGCCCTTCTTCACCTCATAAAAAGCTTAGATCACCCAACACTATGATGTTCCACCAGCAAACCAGCAACACTTCCTTAAAAGATGCAAAATTCCAGCCTTTGGATCTCTAGGATGAGGGATCCATATATAGATGATTGTAGGGGGTGAGTCAGCTTCTAGGAATTTGATTAGTTCCTTCTCTCTGATAGTTCTTTGTTCCACTTGGAGATTCATGATCTCTTACTCATCCCTAGGTGAATTCAGAGAGGCAAGTGTCACAGGAGAAGTTTCTGGAAGATTCCATGATCATCCACCTTGCAAACTGTCTCTGCCATTTGTCTACTCTCGCCCATCGCACCCTACAAATTTATTTTCAGTATGCATCACACTTTTTTCATGTGGTAGGTGAGATGCATTGCACCCTTTGCACTGAGCAGTTTGTATGGTCCAGTTTTGACCAGTTCTGAGCAGTTTTCCATGGAGAACTTCTGGGAGATAATGTAATTCGCTGACCTTGTTCCTTTAGGGTATGAAACAACACTTTTAGGGACTGAAAAGCCCTTGGTTTATGGACATATATGATTGGGGATGTAGTGCCCAAATATGTCTATAACAGTTGCCCCCTAAAGCATGAGGTCGTAAATATTTTGATGTCGGGTGAAATGCTTTATCATGAGGATCCAAGGATTTTTGAATTGGAAGGTGACCTGTAATAAGATACAATACAATACATTATCTTCATAATATTTTCATGATCTAGCTGAGGCAGACATTCCCATGCTCAACTTTATAAATTCATTTTCATGTACATAGGACAGACAACCATCTGTGTAGCAGACTGATGATTCTGATAGAGCCATCATCCTTTGATTTAGATGATCATCTTTGCAGAAATGATGTACATTTGATGTCTTTATTTTCTTGAATATATCGCAGCCCAGATGGATGAAACTAGATCCGGGGTCTTCAAACTCATCCAATCTTCGCCCGAAGTACAAGTCGATCCATGTGAAAATATCTTCTGGAGTCGAACATGGAAAGACATCGCCTGATTACTAGCAAATGATGTAAGTTGTTAACAGGCGCGAGAGGAATCACCGATAATGATGATGACCCTCAAGGTATGACAGTACAATTCACATGGTGTGAAAATGGGACTTGGCATCGAACACCACGCAAAATCTTTCGGTCGAAGACCATTGATGTAAACCTATCACCAGAAGTGAGAAACTTACCATTGAGGCATGCAAGCTTCAAAGTATTGAAAGGGTTGTCCCTAGGTCTACTTCTTGGATAATGAGTTGATGTCGACAAGAAGTGACCCGTCATAGGAGGGCCTTAATGAATCCCGCATCTACGACATGGAACGGAGCAAATGACTTTGTGGAGGTGAAAACGATCTGATGATACAGGGTTCAAGGTGGCGATCATGAAAGAATGAAACGTGAAGGGATTGCAACGGGTGAGATATAAGCTGGGTTGGTGAATTCTTTGATCGACTTCTCTTGAACATATTGGCAACACTGAAATGGACTGGTAGCGTTAAACCCAAAGGTGGATGGTACGATGGACCAATGGTAATATGAACAGTGAACGGAATAACCCAACCCAACTCAATCATGGTGATGGAGTGAAAGTGTCATGTTCAAGAGCGACTTGCTACCAATAAAGTTTCTTCAAGTTTTCTTCTCAATTTTTCCCTAGTCATTATTGACCAGTGCCTCTTTATTTTTATCAAGCTTGAGGAGGATAACACATGCTTGTTCTATAATTTTCCCTTTGGGAAAACCTGTCACTATGTTTTAACGAGCCTACCGACAGTGAAACTCGTTCTCTTCTCTATGGACAAGTTTGTCACTATTGGTTTTAACGAGTTTAATGACAAAGACAACTCAGTCCTTTTTCAATTTTAGAGAGTCTGAAAAGGGATGGAAAGGAAACTCCAGTAATCCTTTTTCGTCATATAATCCCTTAAGTCCGAAAAAGTATAAAATAATACGAAAGGGATAAATTTTCGATAGATTTAACGAGCTGAACAAGACAAGCGCTCGATATTTTTATGTAATAATCCCTTAGGTCCAAAAGGATTAAAATCTAGAGCAGGGATAGTACTTTTGATAGCTTTAACGAGCTGGAGAGGCCAATTGCTCGACAATATTTTCATATTTTACGAGTCAGATGAAAAGAGCTTAAAGGAGACTTGTTTTTTAGGAACGAGTGATATTTTCGAGTAGCAGCTGATTCCAGGTAAGGTTTTGGAATTTTCCAATCATGGTAGTGTCACAACGATGGCTAATATAATCACTCGTCACAGCTGTTCCTCAAAAGGGTAAACAATCAAATGGAGGCATATGATTGGCTAAAACAGAGTGGAGGTGATGGTAAGAACACGGCCAAGGCTCAAAAGCTGATGATAATACATTCATAATGGTTATTTACCGAATATTGGTTCATTTTTTAATGAGCTTAAACTCTGGCAGAACATATGCTCATTGCTTAGGTTTAATTTTTAACGAGCTTGAACTTTGCGTAAAACTACTCGTGATAATGGTCACTGATATTCGACTCACCGTTAACACTATGTTCTTTCGACTGTTGTACTACCTATTCAATTGCTCCATCAAACTGATTAGAAATGAGAATACCTGCTTGAAAAATGAGTTATAACACTAATACCTTACTCGAATTACCGGAAAAGTAATTTAAAAGTAGTTTTTTACCCCTCATTTTACCATTTCATTTGAGCTTGAGATTGTTGGAGCTTTGGATGTGTTTTCCCCCTTAATTTTCACTAGCTAATTTCGGGAGATTCTGTGGACGATTCTTGGTGCCGTCTGGACCGGGTAGGAGCTAAACCTATTCTCTTCAGTTGCATTCTTTCCTTTTTGAATTCTGAGCATGTTTCCCTACTTTTCTAAGCCTCTAGGGTTTGAACTATTCATTCTGCCCCCATCACACCCTGTGTATATCGAAAGGTGTGATGCATATTGGGTTGGCCATTGGCCAGTCAGTATGCATCTCACCCAATACATAGCTGGGGTGCGATGGGCACAAGGAGGGAAACTTGTGCACTGTTTTTTCATGGAAAGTTTGCTTGTTTTTTGCCAAATCAGGATCCTGACTCTTCTCTTATTTGTTTTTCAGATATTCATTGAAGCAAAATGGTTGTTACATGGTGAGAACATAAGCATGAAGAAGAGAACATAGTTTCTTTACATGATCCGGGTATGGTAACTGCATTGTGGAACTATGGTTTGCTCAAGTTCTTCTGCATATCTAGCATGAGGCAACAAATCAACTTGTTGCAATATTTCCTCGATGCATGGGATCCTAGCAACTAGGTGTTCAAGATCAGAGGCAAGTCCATCCCCTTGACTGTTGTGGACATCTACTTTTTGACCGGTTTATTGAAGCATGGTGCCCCTCTCTCACTATCAGGTTCCGCCTGTGGGGGCGAATCCGTGAGGGATTACATTCATTGATACTGTAGAGAAGGATCTCAGCCGAGCATGGATGGCAAGGTCAACATCCAAGATGTCACTGACCATTCCTTGAGGATCATCTTGTTCACCTTTGCTAGACTGGTTGGTAGTGTGGCTCTTCACTTGGCCAACAGGTCCTATATGCAGTATACCTTGGAATGCCTTGAACCGAAGGTGTTCAACTAGTGTGATGCAATACTTTTGGTGATAAAAGAACATGTTACGAACATGAAAAATGGACGATCTAAGAACTTTGGCTATGGTTCCATTTTGACCGCTTTCGCCTTGGAGAAGATCCCACTGATGCAGCCACAATACATTTCACTCGATTTGTCGCCACCGACTGAGCCACGGATGCAGAGATGGATTGACCTTATGGCTTGACATGCTAGTCAGCTGCAGGTTTCTTTCTCTGATTCCTTCTTTGAGTGGTTCAATCATCAGGAGATGGTTTATGCCGAATGTCCATATGTTGGTATGGATTTCCGGGGTGACCCAGATTTAGTGCTGCCGGCTGGCGAGCAATGGAGTGTTATAGGTAAAATTTCTGACTGTATCCCTTTTTATTGCTTTTGTAATGTTCCTATGCTTTCTTTTATCAATACTAATCAAAACTCATGTGCTCATGCAGATATCGGACTGGTGCGACCAGCGGTGCGACTAAGAGCATCAACTGTTGTTCCAGCAGGAGAGGTTGTAGGGAGGGTTGTGCTTCACAACCTGGATGTGTCCGAGACTCTTGCAGCATTGCAGGATCAGATTGAAGGCCTCACTCTTGGTATCCTGGATGTGAGGATTGACGAGCTGCCTCTGAGATTACAGCGACATACTACTGGCATACCAAGTTGGTTGACTAGGATTTTACGCATGATTGCACAGACGGTGACTTGTTATCACTAGCACCATTAGACTAGGGTGCCCCTTGGCATTTTGAGTTTTTGGGTCATTTGACTTATTTTGTTTTGGACACAGAACACTCTGTGTAAACCATAAACAGTTATATATATTTTGGATTTTCGGAGCTTTATTTTGGTTAAGTTATATGATCCTGATGCAAATATTGATGAAATGCTTTTCTTTTATAAATGTCGCAAATGTCTATCTGACACATAATTTTCCAATGAATCTGTTAATGTGTTTAAGTTTCTGGAAATATGTTGATATTGGATAGAATCGAACTATCTTTCCAAAATCTTGACCCCTAGGAACATGCAATAGATAGCTGGATTCCGCATGGAATAGATGTCGGTGAGCTATAGAATGACGAGTTGTGAGTCTAGCCTGATGACAAGTCGGCGTATGCCATGCACGATGGCACTAGAGAGGAACTCTATAAACTCGATGTACTCAATGATGTTGTTCATTGATCGGCCAATGCATACCCCTCTGAAACTCACTAACTCACCGCTTGGATCAAAGATGACCCATGTTGCAGAAGATAGGTTCCGTGAACTACGACTCGCTCCGTCAGCATATCCGACAAATGATTCCACTAGGTTTGACATCTAAAACAAATGAAAAAGTGGATTACCTAACCAAAACGATTACTCTTAGTGAAAACAAAAATGTAACAAAATCATATGAAGAGGTTACTATACTGAGTCAAGCATAGTAACGCTTAAGGTACAACCCATTTCGGGGTTGCGACAGTGGAATCCTGTCATAGTCTACTAACTCATAGGCTGATTTTACTAATACACGCTTAACAATATAGGGGCCCATCTATAAAGACTGGAACTTACCTGCTCCCAACTTATCAGACTCCTGGTCGTAAAGTAAGACCAGATCACCTTTTGAGAAGACACGGGGTTTGACATTCTTGTCAAACGGCACCTTGACTCGTTTCTTATGTGCTTCATTAGCCAAGGCGGCATCACGATGGGTTTCATCCAGTTAGATTAATTCCAAGAAATGAGCCTCTTCTTCTGTAGTTCCAAGGAGAATATCGACTACGAGTTTGAGGGACGAGATTTCACATTGAACTAGTAAGATTGCCTCTAAGCCATACACCATCTGAAAGGGTGTAAACCCGGTCGCATTTCTCACCAATGTTCGGTATACCCACAAGGCCGAGTGTAGGAGTAGGTGCCAACTCCATCTATGGAACTCCAATCATCCTTTGCAGCATGTGCTTCAGGACTTTTTCGATTGCCTCAACTTGCTTATTAGCTTGTGGATAATACGGAGTAGAGCTATCGTGGGATAGTCCTAATTTGGCAGCTAGCTCAACCATCATCTGATTGTGAAAATGCCATCCATGATCTATGACTATAGCCTATGGAACATCGAATATGGAGACTACATGATTGAAAAAGAAAAGAGCGGCTATTTTGCCACCATTGTTTAATGTAGGCATCGCCTCGGCCCATTTTGTAAAATAGTCAACTGTGACTATGATATACCCATGCCCCCCGGCTGAGGTGGGGTTACATGTCATGAAATCTATGCCCCATTTGGCGAATGGCTCAACAACTAATACTAGTTGTAGAGGTGCGGGTGGTATTCTGGTTTTGCGATCGAAGATTTGACAAGCATGGCAACTTCTGATTGCAGTTATGCAATCCTTGAACATTGTTGGCCAGAATTATCTTGCTCGTAAAATCTTTTGTGTTGTAGTGTAACCAGATTGATGCCCCCCACACATGCCTGAATGAAAATCATTCAGGACTTTTTCGGCCTCCTCATGGGTGAGGCACCTCCGCAGAACTGTATCGATACCACAATGATAAAGTGTATCACCGACGATCATGTAGTCTTTTGCTGGGTATTGAGTACTTCGTTGCTCTGAATGGGAGGTATTAGACCTATATGTCTGGGTCTGGAGATAGATGATTATATCTCCATACCACGGATCGCTTGTAGATATCATAAACAAATATTCATCCACGATTGTTTCTTTAGATGTTGAATCATTGGACAACGATGGGAAGTCACATAGTAATTCCATGAAAGCCAGGGCTTTCTTTGATTTGGATTTTACGAATTCCAGATCAAACTCTTGCAAAATTGATATCCATTTGGAATATTCTCCCCCCAGTAAATGTTGCGACAAGATATAAGTCATGGGGTTGCAGTCTAACAAAATGGTAGTTTTTCGAAAGAGGATATAGTGTCGAAATCTTTGTATCGCTTGAACAGCTGCGAGAGCCAGCTTTTCAACATAGGAGTACTTGGTTTCTGTATCATTTAATTTTTGACTTAAATAATAGATAGGATGTTCAATTCCATTGTCTTCTTGAACTAAAACCATTGTTATGGTCATATCCATTGTAGTGAGATACAGGTTAAAGTATTTTTGATAATCAGGAGCATACATTAATGATGCCTTTATTAGGGATTCCTTTAGAGCATCAAAGGAAGCTTGCGCGACCTGATCCCAGATGAAGGGTAATTATTTTTTCAACAAACGCATATAACCTTTAGTAATTTCGGCGTAATTTGGAATGAACCTCCTCAGAAAGTTTGCTTTCCCTTGGAGTTTCTGAATCTGAAGCAAGTTTGAAGGTGGAGGAAAATCAATGATTGCTTGAACCTTACATGTGTCGAGACGAATCCCATCCTTTGAGACTACAAAGCCAAGTAAACGACCAGAACTGACACAAAACACACATTTGTGTGGATTGAGTTGTATCTTGTAGTGTTGGCAACGTAGAAATATCGCTCTCAAATGTTGCAGATGATCGGTCCACTTTCGCGAATAAGCCGGAAGATCATCGAGATATGGTTGAATGATGTTTTTGATGTCATGGAAGGCATAATTCATTGCCCTCTGAAAGGTTGCCCCTGCATTCTTTAAAAAAAAAGGTAGCTTGTGGGAAGTGAATGTGCCCCACAAACAAATAAATGTATTCTTTGACTGGTCCTGTGGGAGAATATTTATTTTATTATACCCGAAAACTCCATCCATAAATGAAAAGATTTCACATCCGGCACATTCATCAATTATCTGGTCAATGAAGGGTGTAGGGTAGTTTTCTTTTGGACAAGCTTGATTTACATCCCTATAATTGACGCAAACTCTAATCATTCCTTGTTTTTTCATCACTGGAACAATATTTGATACCCAATCGGTTAGAGGAACCGGGTAAATGAAACCAGCATGGAGACGTTTTTCAACTTCTGCCTTGATGGTAGTGGCTTTCTTGGGGTGCACCTGCCGAAGCTGTTGTCGTACTGGTTTGACATCTCGATACATCTTAATTTTATGTTCAACTATGCTCGAGTTAATGCCTAGAATTTATTCATATGACCATGCAAAGGCATCTCCGAACTTGCGAAAGAGAGCGTAATATATTTCCAGTTCTGAAGGAGAACAAGATTTGTCGACATGAATATTCTCTACAACATTTGGTTTGGTTGAGATATTGATGGTGATAGTCTCTTCAATATTGGACAAGTTTCGTTCGGAATCCACCATATTTACAGTATTTGATAGGAAATAAAAAACTGAAGGATGATCAAGGTCGCTGGAACAATCTTCTTTGTAATTTGGAAGATGGAAACAATGGTGGTAATCTTCCCATGGTGCCCTGTCAATCATTATTGACTAAACAATTCCTTCATCTGTAGAATGTACATGCGACCAAATATCTGAAGAGGTACCATATTCCTTAGACCTATCTATCTAAGCGCTTGATGAGCATTGATTTGGGTTTGCCTCCCATGCTGAAAACATTGATTGCTACAATATTTCTATTGGGCTTCGAGGCAAAACCTCGCGATGATCCATGCTAACATCGTGATCGAATATCTTTTGAATGGAAGACACCATATTGCAGGTTCCCACCATGGCCACTTCCACCAGATTGTTTGGAGGTGATAGGGAAAAAGTACCCATCAATGTCGGGTCTTTTAGTAGGCCTACTCCGATATTTTGAAGCAACTTAGAGCTCCCGTGGATCATCAGAATGCTTCCCGTAACTTGTGAACTGTTGGGGAGAAACGTTTGTTGGTTGGCAATTATAATTCCTCCTTGGAAAGGAAATGCAATCTTTCTTAAGCAAGTCGGCACAACAATAGCCATAGCATATATCCAATGCCTTCCAAGTTGAATGTTGTAATCAAGGTTTCCATCGATAACTTCAACATCAATTTCTACTATTTTGCCCCCCAGTTTGACTTGCAAGTTACTTAAAATCCCGTATGGAGTGTATGTTCGTCCATCAAATGCTTTTAATGTCATCGACGATCGCGACAAAGGTGGTGAACATAATTTTTTCCAGCAACTCATCGACATAATACATGTAGATGCTCCCTCATCAATAATTGCTCGATGAACGGTTTTGTTGAGGGCTTTCACTTGAATAAGGAAAGCTAGTTGAGCTGGTAACTGTAGGTCATATACTTTACGATTAAAGGTCACAAGATTGGAATCCACTGGGCCAACCCCACCTATTGCTAATAATAGAGCCTGCTTCTGGGAGGGGCAATACTACAGTACCTCAAGTGTCGACATAGCGGATGGCGATGGGCCAGGTCCTCTACTATATTATAATTTTGTGCTGCTCTGGCATGAGGATTAAATGTCGATTTGTGTGCTACTCCCTTTGGCAGCTTTATCATTAGCTCAGGAATGATGGGTGGCACAACTTCGGTCGAAGTTGTTGTCGAACTACTAGGTTGATCAGTAGCCTTGTTGTTCGACAGCTGTGGATTCCCATAATCTTTATTCCTTGTCGATATCAAAGCATCATTTTGTTGTTTCGAAATGGACAGCATGAGCACTTGGGATGGGGAAGCATTATCACTAGCAACCAGATTGGTTCCTAGGTTTGGAAATGGATCAATCAATACCACTGAGGTTTTTGAATTCTTTAAGAGTTTCCTAAGCTCAACTCTATGTGGACAGTCTTTCGTCCAATGATCCTCATCGCATATAAAGCATGGATGACTTGGTTTCCTTTCTCTAGAAGGGTTTGCAAAAGATTTTTTAGGAGACGACTCCTCCTGTTTCTTCTTTTTCCATTTCTTTTTCTTCTTGTCTCCTAGTTGCTTTGGTTCTTTGCCTTTGTCAATCGACACGACATTTACCTCCGAGGTGAGAATTTCTTCATTTGCATTTTGACTAGAAACCGTACGAGCTTTCTTTGATGTAGCCTTTACGGTTTTCGTGCTAGTCATACCTATCACACCATCGCCATCATGAGAGTCTTTGTTTGATTTAGGAAGAGGCAGAACAGAAAACTTTGGTCTAGGAGCATCAGGGATTTTGTCATAGAGCGTGCTAGACTGAGTATAGATAAAGTCTAGATATTGTGCATGATCAATGACTTTCTCTTCAGTGACGACCCCTCCCTTTGCCACATCTTCTGTGATAGAAGGTAATAATGACTTAATAAACCATTTAGCTAGCAACTGATCAAGAACATATGTTTTTACCATTCTACGATGACATCGCCACTCATGAATATGATCAGAGCGGCTATCATTTGTTTGAAATTGGTAAGAAGTTTTGTTCCAGTTTCGTACCTTACTGGTAACTGAAAATGGGTTAAAAAGGTTGTGGCAAGGGTACTGAAGTTATTGAATGAAGCTCTAGGCAGTTTGATGTACCATTTTTCTGCCAGACTAGTTAACATTCGTTGAAAAAGGTGAAGCCTAATCGAATCATCATTGAGAGTGTTGGATGAACACCACAGATGAAAGGTCATCACATGATTTGACGGGCCTTCACCCGGATTTCCATTAAATTTAGGAATATCTGATGGAATTTTTTGAGGAATCACCAGACACCAAGGGGCATAAGCAATTGGATCTTTTGTTAGCCGATTTATATCTGGTAACTCTAAAGTCACTATGAAGGGCAACTGTTGATTCAAGTTCGACAACGCATACCCAGGATAAGATGGGATTGCCCGAGCAGTTGGTCTTTGCATACCAGCATAATGCATCTGACACTGATAACTTTGGTAAGGTTGATGGGCATAACCATTTTGATATGATTGTTGTTGACCATTTTGAATATATGGCTGCCCATTACTCACAAAGACTTGTTGCTCAGATCCTTGGTAAGCTTGTTGGAATTGCGGTTGTTGATATTGTACTAGCCATGGTTGTGAAGCCATTTATTGTTGCCCAATACTGGTTGTTTGACCAAGATGAGGGGTAATAGTACCCTTTTGAGCCTGGGTCACTCCATTTAAGGAGCCACTAATCAGTGATTGTGGTTGCGTCATTGCAACAAGAGGTTGTTGTATTACGACTTGAGAAACCTGAGGTTGACATACAACAGGAAACGCTTGTACTTGCGACACTGTCATAATAGCCGGTGTAGTGGGGATATTAGACATAGGTAGACTTTGTTGCATCGAGTATACAACTCTTGGATGTTGAGGCAGTATTGGCAACCAACTGCTAGATGTAATTCCAACATGATCCAAATTCTGTTGCGAACTCCCATATGGTTGTTCTCCCAGAGGAAAAAATGAAAGGGCATATTTCCCCCCATATGGTGGCCATCCAGTGCTCAAAGGGATGATTGGCCTTTGGGGACCGGACTGCCCAAATTGATACTATTGCGAAGGATCAATTTGCTGAGACTCAACATAAGAGATTTTGGATATTATTCCTAACGAACAAATGGGAACAGACCATACTGTTGGAATGGTCCCTAGATGGACTCCATCTAGCGGTTGAGAGCTAGTTGGGACAGATGGTACACCAACAAACATTTTTGGAGTAGCAACAGGAGGTTCTACTGCTGTTGCGTCAGATGACACAGTCCTAGATGTCGATGGTTGTTCAGACATATCTAGTCTATCCAAAAGATTTCCTAGAAATTCTACAGGAACTTGCGATGAAGGGACACTAACTTCTAATTAAAAAGGATATAGGGTGATCCCGGCTCCAAAATGCAATGGAGTATTGGATGGAGGATCCTCCACAATCTCTTTTATAGCAATCAATCCAGGTGGGAGAGGTAGACCGTCAGGTCCATAAAATATTTCTGGTGTCGAAGAAGGTATAGACTTTGTAGCGATAGTTGTTGGAGGCGTAACACCTTCCGAATTAGTTGTAGATGAAACTGGTTCAGGAATAAAAGTGTTTACCGTTACACTAGGATCAGTTCTAATGTCCTCTTGTGGCCACGGAACTTCTTCTGTAAAGGCAGGGGTACCAAAGATGGTTAGAGTAACCAGAGTCCCTGAGGATGTTGGAACACAAGTTCCAAGCAAACCAGGGGACTTTGATCTAGTTAAATGAGTTCACTTTGTCCGGAATAGTTTCATTTTTGGAGTCAAAGATGGTTGACTGGTTAATCTCCGCGGACGATGGGGTTTTGATTAACTTTCTTCCATGATTGTGGATTACTTGATAAACTCAAAATAAAGGGGAAAAAATGATTCCGAATTAAATGAATTTTAAACGCTTTGTCACAACTTGCTTTTTCAATTTTTAAGAGTCGAGAAAAAGCTAAAGATGACTCTAGTCGCCTTCGATTTTTAATGAGCCTGAAGTGGCAAGTGCTCAGATGGACCTTTTCCTTTAAGGAGTCTGAAAAGGAACGAAAGAGACTACTCTGAAAATCTAGACAGAGGGATTACCAAACCAATCACAAAACTGCATAATACTTGTTACAGTACGGTAGTCAATCTTCCCGAATGCCGTGTTTAGTGCATTGCAATCGATAGGGCGGTGGACACAGCTTCCTAAGGATAAAGGATATAGCCTATTGTGGTCTCCCAAATATATACTCGACGGTACGTGGGAGCACAAGTCCGTACTGGCACTTGTCGTCTCAAAGAGGAGGAATCACCCAACCTACAATGAAAGTGATAGTTACCAAGATTTACGACACTAGAATACATCTCTAGCCTAGACTTCTAAATGTTGTGCGTTAGGTTCCAAAGCGTTTTTATGTTCATTAAATTTATTTTACAGTTGATCTTTCTTAAGAATTTTTCCTTTCAGGTTCACCGCGTGATGTAGATATACAACTCCTAAAATGCAATCTAAGATGATAAACAATCATTTAATCTTCTTTATGCAATCAAAATCCTAGCTACTAAGGAAAGAGAAGTGGGATTCTTTCAACATAGAGCGGAGAGAACACACTTAGATGGACTGTCCTAAATCAAAATCAACAAGCAATCTAAATGAAAATGCACATGCATGTATTTGTTTTCGCTTTCTTAATGTGTAAATGACAAAAAGAATGCTAACCACAAATCTAAATCGTTTCAAGCGACAGTACTAATGATTTTCTCTTCAAAAGACGAAAGGAAGATAATGATGACACTTTGCGATTTTGAATTGAAAACTGCTTTCAACACTTGAAAAACTATTAATTCAAATCAAATACAAGAGTAACAGTGTAATCGACCATCAAGAACAGTAGGATTCTTTTATTTGACTGAAAACGACTTGCGACACTTCCAAATCAAAAGATGACAATTTGATTATGCTACTTCTTTGTAAAGGAGAACCGTAAATGGCGAACAATACATAAAAAAATTTACAGTTCTTTTTACAATGGAGGCTGAATCATGCAAAGGAATGGAGTTTCCACAGTCGTATAGTGATCACTGACAAAAAAACTCCTGAAAAAAGCTGAAGAGAGTCAACAAAAACCAAAATCTGGAAGCATAAACAGTCTTATCTGATCATCGCACCTGTAACACAGGGAAAGAGTGATGCATCCCACCTACTGCACACGGGAGGTGAGATGTATCCAGATTCCCCAGAGGAGAAGGTGCAATGGTCCAGGGACGAGACTTCAACTTGGTTCTTGGTCACAGTTCGCATCTTAGTTCAGGGATTTACGCCGAGCTAATAATAGTTAGTAAATGAAAATCATAGGGGCTGATCTAATGAGGTTACTTGAGCCACCACCAGGGCAATTAGGATGTTTGCAAATCAATTGTTCATTTAATCAACAAAACCCAGAGATAGACTGAAGCAGCATTGATCTACTTTGCACTTGCATAGCAAATGCAGTTCGAAGGCTAGCTGGCTTGAATTCAAGCTCCATCTGTAGTTTATAAAGAAAAAAAATATAGACAAGAAAACAAGCTATTCGTTCCCCAGCGGAGTCGCCATTTTGTTATCGAGAAATCTAGTGTCCATGTAGAGCTGCTAGTCCCACTAAGATGGGTAGCTATCTTAGAAACAAACAAACTAAAGTTACTTTCATTTTCCTTTATGAGAAGTAGATAGGAGAGGAGCAAATAATACCAACCTCAATCTTTTGCTTGGTTCCTTGCTTGTTCCTTCTCCCCTCTGATGGATTTTTGTTGCTCCTTCCTTGATTACTCCACTTCAAAGAGTACCTGTAAAGTCAAAGCAGCGTAATACCTTCAAAGTACAGAGATCTACAATCATAAACAATATAGGACCAGATATATATTGACCACACAAATGCATATATCTTCAAACATACAAGAATGTGGAGGAAAACTTGAATAGATTTATTGATATAACGATTATAAGAGAGGATTACAACCCATTGATCTCACCCAACATCATCCTCCCAGCATTAAAGCCCTTCTTCACCTCATGAAAAGCTTAGATCACCCAACACTATGATGTTCCACCAGGAAACCAACAACACTTCCTTACAAGATGCAAAATTCTAGCCTTTGGATCTCTGGGATGAGGGATCCATATATAGATGATTGCAGGGGGTGAGTCAGCTTCTGGGATTTTGATTAGTGTCCTCTCTTTGATAGTTATTTGTTCCACTTGGAGATTCATGATCTCTTACTCATCCCTAGGCGAATTCAAAGAGGCAAGTGTCACAGGAGAAGTTTCTGGAAGAATCCATGATCATCCACTTTGCAAATTGTCTTTGCCATTTGTCTACTCTCTCCCATCGCACCCTACAGAAGGGCTTTTCAGTATGCATCACACGTTTGCATGCGGCAGGTGAGATGCATCACATCCTTTGCACTGAGCAGTCTGTATGGTCTAGTTTTGACCAGTTCTGAGCAGTTTTCCATGGAGAACTTCTGGGAGATGATGTAATAAGCTGACCTTGTTCCTTTAGGGTATGAAACAGCACTTTTAGGGACTCATAAGCCCTTGGTTTATGGACACATATGATTGGGGTTGCAGTGCCCAAATATGTCTATAACACCCAATAGTGTCCATTGATTTCCATGAGCATGCTATGATTGGTATGATGGTCTTGAGGCAGGGATATGCCTTGGTTTTTGGACTTCTAATGTGAGGAAACCTTGCCAAGGGAGGGGTCATCGGAGGGACTGTGTAGCAGAGAAGGGGATGCTCGCAAAAATTGGAAGGTGCTTGACTGCATGGAAGGGGTTAACTAAATTTCCCAAGGGATTGTGTAGCAGAGAAGGGAAGCTCAGGGAATGAATTTATTTAGGTCATTAGCATTTCTAGATGGAATCAGATGCACATTTGGAGTGTGCCATAGAAAAATGAGGCAATAACTATTCACTAAGGGAATGGGTAGCGCAAGATTGTAGCGCTAGACATTGGATGTAGCTTTGACTTTGTTAGTGTGTTTTGGACTTCTTGGGAAGGAGGTGAATCCTTGTACTACTCTTCAGGGCAGAGGTGTAAGCTTATAGATTCCCTTGTTGCTGATGTGGGTACTATATCACTTTATTTGTTGGTTGAGAAAGTGCCTTTCTGTCTATATGTGTATGATATTGTAAACATTATATCAAGTTGTGGGATAAAGCTCCATAGACAGTATGGCTATTTGATAGTTGAAGTAAATGTGCATAAGTATATGTGGTTGTTATTGTAAATATGTAATGAGTTGTATGCTAAATCTCAAGTAAACGGTATGATTGTCATGTTTTCAACAATGGTTATTATAAATAATGTAACGAGCTGTGTTATAAATCTCCATTGGAAGTATGTTTTGGTTTTTAGTAGTTTGATGGTTTATAGGTGTCACTGAACCCCGACAATGGTGTTCTAAGGGGGAGGGTTCTGTAACAACCCCTGGTTGAATTTCCATATAAAAAAATATAAGACCAAGGTCATGGGACATGTATTCCAAGCTGAAGGGTGGAAAAAAATGCTAATGGGTGTTCATTTGGTTTATTATGGATAAGGAAATTGGCAAAGGAAATGGCAAAGGCTTTGGAAAGTGTTAACGGTGCTGGAAATCCATCAACCAAGGGGATCTCCCTGATATGAAGTCCCAATCAGACCTCATACTGTTTGGTGTAGCAGTCCCATTCAGTATAAAGGTACAGTTGCCAAATCCTTAAAGATTTGCCTTGGCTCTAGCTATCAACACAAGAGAGTGATGCAATGGTGTTTTCAAAAAGAAAGGGAGGTGTGCCTAGTCAGTGTGCATTTGCAACTGTGTCAAGGTTCATCTACTGCAAAGGGGAGAGAAAAGTGAGCCTCTAAGAGAGAGGTAATAGTACCATCGAGGAAGAGACACACATGAACTAGACTACTCAATCTAACATCAAACAGAATAGTCCACAACGGATGTGATGGTCGTTACAACTAAGAAAAAAGAAAATATATGTCTAGTATCCAGCAGAATATTCCACAAGGATGGGACAATGATAACAACCATTACATCACATTCTCAATAAGATAGGCACTAAAATAACCGAAATAGTTCAACTATATTAGTACATGTGAAAGAAAACATGAAATAACATCCATAGAATAGTCTTACAAACATTCATAGTCCATGCATGAAGAATGTGTTGGCCTTAAAAGGCTTGTGTTACTAAGAAAAAGTTCCAAGACACATGTTTACAATGTACATCACTAGCCCTAGTAGTGGGACTTTAGAGCCACTCCTTGCTCCTCAAAGAGCTAACTGATCTCTCTAATGCCTTGCGGGAGGAGCTTAGGTGAAAAGTCCTCTGCTCATACAATGAGGGGGTATATATAACCAAGTGTTGATGCTTCCCCCTTGTGACTCTTTGATGATTGTTCAACTTCCTATGACTTTTCAACTTATATGAGCCTTCATATTCATGTGTGTCCTTTGGAATTCTACTTTACAATACATTTGGATACAATACACATGGTCCAAAACAGTGATGTGGCATATGAATACTCATAACATGAAATGACATGATACTACTGACATGGACTTCTTGATGATGTGGCAATGTCAAGTCGCTATTGCTGTTGAGTGCTAGATGTCTTCTTGGATATGCTTTCTCTTCTCCTCTGCATGGCTTGGTAATGCAAAGTCTTCAATGATATTAAGTTTTGGATGGTAATTGCAAAATTGTGTCCCTTTGCTTCCCCTTGATAGATCCACTTGTGAGTTCAGCTACAAGAGAGCCTTTACGAATGTTTCCCTTGTCCTTTTCCTTCTTCTTCATCTCGCCAGGACTTGATAGTGTACCTATTCCTACAATTCACTCATGATGGGACATGATTGAAATTTAAACAAGAACGCAACAAATTACATATATAACCATAAGTAGAGATGCATTAGAAATAACACTTCATTTTGTTAATATCATATATTGAAATATGCTTACAAACAAAATGGCAATAAGAATAGCCCAGGCGATGGTAGCTTATCTCTGAGAAGAGATGTGGTGGCTACATGCCTCTTAATTGTGTTACAATGAGGCTTGAAGGCCTATTTATTATTGAGAAAAAATGGAAAACCCTAAACATCCAAAAACATAACCCTAGGAGATGAAACACCAAACTATGGGCCTCGTTGGGGTAAGTTGGTACATCAACTTCCCATGGTCATAACTTTGGCATACGATCTCTGTATGATGCAGACGATACGTCGTTAGACAAATCTATCTTAGGACTAAAAATATTGATAATGAATATTGATTTGAAACTCATATTCATCGTTGATGGTTTTTCCTGAAAAACATTGTTTAGGGCCTCAAAATGGCTCTAGAAGTTCAGGACCTGAAAATTTTCCAAAAATAGTACATTGCGCTACAATTAAGGAAACTGACAAACTGAAAGAAACAATGGTGGGGGCCAAGTGGAATAGGTGGGTGGCCACCAATATCCACTTGGACCATTCTACCCACTTAGGAGCAATGGTCCCCATTGCATTGAGTTCCTCCATGATATGAGGAAAATTCTACTGAACTTATTCTCTGGTGAACCACTTGCCCTGGTGAAGGAGTTGGCCTACTTTGACAACTTGATATAGTTAGATCCTATATTGTTAGGTGTTCTTGATCTATCTGTCCATGATCCGATCAGTTGGGGCCTATTCCATGCAGTCTGGGTTTAACTTTGTTGGTGTGAGTTGTTCTGCAATGTCAGATGTGTCAAAAAATTATGGAAAGTAGGGTCGAAGGTAGTCCACATTGAACACTGGGTGCAAACCAAGGAATGGTGGAATACTGAGCTCGGAGGTATTTTCTTCTACTGCCTTGGTGATTGTGTATGACCCATATCAGATTGGGCGAAGCTTATGGTGGGGCCCAGTGAGGTGTTCCTTTTGCAAATGTAACCAAACTTTGTCATCAACCTGGAATTTGTGCGACACCTGATTTTGATCATTTCGCTGCTTGTACTTAGCATTGGCTCTGTATAATTTGTCATGGAACTATTGAAACATGTGATGAATGTGCTAAATGAAGTTTTTTTCCT
This sequence comes from Pinus taeda, assembly GCA_000404065.3. Taxonomy (NCBI): domain Eukaryota; kingdom Viridiplantae; phylum Streptophyta; class Pinopsida; order Pinales; family Pinaceae; genus Pinus; species Pinus taeda. Next base: position 18,945 of record APFE030535492.1, on the reverse strand, counting down.
TGTTGGCTTCAGATTGTACATGAGCTAAATGTGCCTAAGTAGATGCAAATGGTATGGCCACATCAATGGGAGATAGTCTCTAGAATCCCAAGCCCACCTAGAAAGGGATGTGGCCAGTTGAGTCATGGAGAGCCCGATTATAGTTGTGTTGGACATAGGGGAGACTCCCATCCCATGTGCGTGGATGCTTTGAGTTATACATGTGTAGAATGTGTACGATCGTCTTGTTGATAACCTCTGTCTAGCCATCTATTTGGGGATGGAAATTTGTGGACTTAGTGAGCTTGGTGTCCAAAATCGACCAAAGACTGGACCAAAATGTACTAAGGAACTTGCTGCCCCAAATTGAGATGATAGATTGTGGGATCCCAAAGTGTACCTACACTTGTTCAAAGAAGAGTTTAGTAGTGGCTTCTGTTGTGATATTCTTCTTGCAGGCTTCCATAATGGCCATCTTTGAGAATCTCTCGATGACCACAAAAACACATTCATTTCCATGCTTAGTAGAAGGAAGGCCTGACATGTAATCCATGGAGATGGATTCCCAAGGTCGACTAGGGGTCGGCAGTGGAGTATAGAGACCTTGCTTCTTGATGGTCAGTTTGAAAATGATGTAGGAAATGTAAGATTTGATGTACTTCCCAACATCCTGTCGAAGATTCGACCAATAGAAATACTTCTGCAATACTGCCATTGTTTTCTCAACCTAAAAATGCCCAGTGACCTGACTGTAATGTGCTTCCCAAATCATCTTGGCCCGCTCGCTTGAAGGAACACAAAGGTATCCCAGGTGGCATAACAGTGAAACATGGAGGTGAAATCCTAGAACTTGTTGACCCTCCAAGAGCTTCTAGTATGTGTGGCTGAATTTTAGGTTGCTTTTATAGAGAAGTGGCCAATAAGAAGTCTCATGCCCACAAGAGTCGAGGACGGTGGTTAACGTCATTATCGGTGGTAGGTTGAGGTATTCAATAAGATTATTGGTGCTTCCCTACTTGTACTTGATATTCAAATGGAATTGTTGCAGGTATGTGGACCACTTTTGGTGGCTATCATTCTACAAATTCCCCTGCATTTGTATGAACTGCAGGGGTCAGTGGTCTGTGTGGATGACTGTTTTCTTCCCCAAAATGTAATGCTTCCATTGTCGGAAGACATGCACAATGGAATACATCTCTTTCTCATAAGTGGGATACTTCCGGACTATGTTTGAAAGTGTCTCACTATGATATGCCATTGAATGCCCTTGTTGAGTAAGGACTACCCCAATAGCATAGTCAGAGCCATGTATCTCGATCTCAAATGGTTGTTGCAAGTATGGTAATGTCAGCACTGGTGCAGAGCAGAGGCGACGTTTCAAATTTGTGAACACCTTCTGTTGATATTTAGACCAAAATAATTTTTCTTTCGTTCCTCCCTTTGTGACTTGACTCAAGGGCCAAGTGATATGAGAGAACCCCAACATGAATCTGCGATAGAAATTAGCAAGACCCAAAAAGTTGTAGAGCTTTGTCAGAGTGGTTGGGGCTGGCCAATCTCAAACGACTTGGATCTTGGCTAGATCCACATGCACCCCCCATTCATCAATAATGTATCCCAGATACTGAACCTCAGTCATGCCAAAAGTGAATTTCTCCAAATTGGCACATAGCTTGTGTTACTGCAGTGTTTGGAGAACCTATTGGATGTGGTGGAGGTACTCTTCCCAACTCTGGATGAAGATCAGAATGTCATCCAAGTATACCACTACAAATGAGTCATTGAATGACTGCAATATGTCATCCATTAGCCTCATGAAGGTTGCAGGGGCATTCGTCAACCCGAAAGGCATAACCAAACATTCGAAAATGCCCTCATTAGATTTGAAGGCAGTCTTCCACACATCAGAGGGTTCAATTGGTACCTGGTGATATTCAAACTTCAAATCAATCTTGCTGAAATATTTTTGCCCCTTGAGTTGGTACAGAAGGTCATAAATCCGTGGGATTGGGTACCTATTCCCAAAATTGATCTTGTTAAATGCCCGATAGTCAATATAGAGTCTCCAAGTCCCTTCCTTCTGTACCAACATGATCGGGCTCTCACAGGGAAATGAAGTCGGTCATATGTGACCTTTCTGCAACAACTCTTGAATCTGCTTCTTGATTTTTTCATTCTCCATAATAGACAACCGTTAGATTGGTCCATTGGGCAATGACGCACCTGGCATCAGATCGATGGAGTGCTTGACCTAACAGTGTAGAGGTACCCTTGCAGGGGAGGTGAAGATGTCCTCGTACTCCACCATGACCTTGTCCATCTGTTGTTATCGAGTGGAGGGGCCATCTCTGGAGGTCTTACCCACTATCTTCTTCTTTCCCTTAGGGCGTATCATTAGGAAAACAAATTTCCTAGTTTTGGAAATGAGCTTACTGCATTGTTTTGCAGAAACCAAAGAGAGGGCGGTAGGCGGTGCTACCTCTAGTATCTTGTACAAATTATTTTCCAAGGTAGCAATAATAGCGTGAGGCCTTGAATCATACATAACATGTCACTTCCAAAAGTATATTTGGCCTAATAACACATCACAAATATCACGAGGAGAAATGTCACATAATACCTCATTTGTGAAGGGCTTGATCCTTGGCAACACTGCTGGCCGAATGATGCGAAAGTCTCATCCTTGGTGAAGCCACCTGATGGTGTATGGTTTTGGATGTTCTATGGTCTATAAGCCCAACTACTTTACTACCTCTACTAAAATTAGGATCTTTTGGCTCCCACTGTTGACAATGAGCTGTAGCGGGGAACCCTTTACCCACATCTGGGAGTGGAAGAGGTGCTCCTCCTCCTTTGGATCTTCGAGTTCCTCCTTCAGGATCTTTGTGGTGGAAATGGTAGCATTGGGCTCCACATTGATAATCTGCTTCCCTTTGTCATTCCCCTTGTTAGGTTCTGACTCAGAGTCAAAACATGCATCTTATTCAGAAGCCTTCAGCTTGACCATCAGTGACTGCTTCGCCCAACACTCACTTTTGTTGTGAGTGGAGCTCTTATGGAACTCACACCATTGTCCCATGTCCTTCTTCGGCTTCATGGTGTTGTCCTTTGCTTGTGGCCTTGGTAGGTTGTACTGGACCACCTGTTACAGATCCATTTGGGCACATCAATCCAATCATCTAGGTCAGTGTATTAGGGCTCATCAAACCCTAATTTCAGTTGCTACATGCCCTAAACAAGTCACCCATTTGAATGCCTCCTTCTCAGAAAGTTTTGTGACTTGAAGACATCCAGGAATGCCCTCTAAGGGGACCAATGCAAGTAGGCCCATGTAAGGGTGTGCTACAAAGTAGTTAAGTCCATGCCAGGGTGCTCTGCAGAGCACTTAAGATTCCTTTCACCAACATTGGGTGAGTTTGAGAAAAATTCACATAGGGTTTGGGGAATATTCTTATCTTTTGGAGTCATCTAGAAGGTTCCCTCACTTATCAACTCATATGAGCTCAAAAATAGATGAGGAATGAGTTAATATGCATCCTATCCTCCCATCCCTTCCTCAATGGAGCTAATTCTAAGTATGGAAGACCATTCAATGCCACCATTTATGACAAAACCTCCTTCATATCCCTATAAATTGCCCACTCATCTAAGTGATCAGGGGCTGGATTATGTTGAATTGTAAGGAGATAATGTTTCCATGAGATTTGGCTTTGAAGCAAGTATTGTAATGCTACAAGTTTGTCATTCTTTTAATGTGATGTGGATGGGATCCAAGCTATAGGAATGACTTTGAATCAAACACAAATGTTTGTAATTCCTTCTTCTATTCAATAAAGTATTTGAACCTTTCTCCCATATGTTTGTATTGTCTTATAATGCTGATATGTGTGAAATGTATTTGATTACATTCACTTATATTCAATAGATCTTTTGCTTTGGTTGGTTCTTTGTCTTTTGTTTGTGTTTACAAGTACTTCTCAAGCATATTAAGTATGGGAAGGAGCGACAAGATCGATACAAAGGAGACAAGAGGAAAGCAGAACTACAAGTAGGTCTGCTCATCTTCTTTGTCTTATCTATTGCTTATAGGAAAAGGCTAAAGTGCTTTAAACTGTTGTTCTAGATATGGCTACTTATCTAGGGAATTAGTATTTATCCATAGATACCAAATTCTCCAAAAAAAATTGGCGACTCCATTGGGGAAGATCTTCTTTCCTAGTAGCTTATCCACCTCCTAGGACATCCTTGCAGACCTTACTTGTGTTCATAGATTCTAATTCAGCTCTTTTGCATTGAAAATTTGGTCAAAACTGTGTCAAATTTCCTTTTGAAATGGCTCACTGTCACCAGCGCATGCTTGTGAGGGACACGTGCACTGCAAAGCACCCCTGACTTAGGGACAGTGCTCTAAAGCAACCTATCTCCCATTCAGGGTTGTGCTGATCCTCCTAAGGTTAGTTTCCCACCTTTGGAAACTATTTTTGCCAACTTTTCTTTGTTTATTTGTTTGCTGATTAATCAATGAATGTTATGTCTCAGAGAACAAGTTTCTATCTCCTTGTGTAGCCCTACTTTGATTTGATTGATTAATTTTTCTTAAATGTTTTCTTTGTCATTATCAGTCTATAATCAAAGTTAGAATGTAGTTTATTAATCTTCGTTCGAAAGAAAGTATTGTAAAGTCTTCTTTTCCTTCAAAACGGAACTGTCGTAAAAGTATTTGTTCTTATGAAATATTGGTTGATTGTATGTGCATATTTCCTTTTGTTCATATTCACATTAAGGAAATCGAAAAGAAATACATGCATGTTGTATTGAAAAAGTTTGTGTGTGCTCATAGGAATAGTGTAGGGAAATTGCATTAGATTGTGCTCTTTTCTCTTTGATCGAAAGAAATTTGATTTCTCTATCCCTAAGTATCTAGGATTTTCATCATTAAATTGAATGGAAAGAATGCTTATCATGATAGTTGGATTCCTAGGAATTTCAAAATACATTATGTGGTGAACTTGAAAGGCAAATTCCTAAGCAAGATCAACTTAAAATTAACATCAATTTACCTAATGGATCATTGTCATTAACGAAAACATTTAGTGGTTCTAGGCTAGAGACGTGTTCCAGTGTCGTAAAACAAAATTTTTTTTGCTAACTTATCTGCAATACAACCCGAGTGTGATACCTCATTCCACGTACGTAAATATCTTGTAGCTCATCCACATACCTTTGGGTATAAAGGGTAGTGTTACAGTATGTAAAGTATATGGGAATGCTCTCACTGTGAGGTTTTGCATTAGACAATGCTTATATAGACTGGGTCTCCACATACCTTCAAGTATATATGGGAGGACAACACTAGGTTCCTATCCATCCTTAAGTAATCAAGTCGACTACCTTGTAGACTATGATACATCGAACACAACATTCAGGGAGATTGCCTGCCTGTACTTCTTGGTTTACCAGGGGGTATTCTGCAGTTCACAGTTGCTTGGTAAACCTTTTTCCTAGATTACCCCTTTTTGTTTATTTATTTTTTTTTATAATAAAATTAATCAGCAATCATGGAGGAACATCAACCCTTACACCATCGTTCGCGAAGAACAGTGAGTAAACCAACTTTGCCGCCCAAAGCTACACCTATCTAGTCAAAGCGGTCTCTCTTAACTGAGTCCAGTACATCAAGAACTCCTAGTTCTTCATCTAAATTACCTGAATCATCTATTTTGGTAAGTACTAAGACTCTAGTTACTCCAACCATTTCTTGTACATCTGGTTTTGAAGAAGAAATTTCACAATTACCAGAGGACATTAGCACTGATCCTAGTGAAACAGTATCCGAATTTGTTCAACACCAAGTTGATACTCAACTTGAAGTTGCTCAACCAGAAATTACTTATGAACTTGAATCAGTTCAACTAGAAGTTAATCCAGAACCTATCACAATTCAAACAGAAGTTACATCTAAACCTGAAGTTGTTCAGGAACCTCTTTCTGAAACAGTTGTTCTTTTACCCAAACATCTGGACTTCGAATTTGAACATTCAGAAGTTGATACTTTACCGGAAGACGATCAACCGGTTACCCCTTAGACATCAGTAACTACTGAAACTTCCACTTTATCAACACCAAAAATCTTTTACAGACCAGATAGTGAAGTTCTTCCACCTGGTTTAATTGTTGTCGAGGAAGAATTGGAAGATAATTCTACACCTGGAACCCCATTCCACTTTGGAAATGGGCTTTATCTTTACCCTCATACTCCTCATTTTACTACTCCATTTGATCCTGCTTCTTTTCAAGTACCTGTCGATTATTTAGGACAACTTTTGGGTAAGTTAACTATGGTTGAACAACCGTCAACATCCCAAAATGTATCATCTGGGGCAGTTGTGGCAAAATCTTTTGTTGCAACCTCTTCGATGTTTTTTACCACACTTGAGTCGCACCTATATGGTAAATCATCCATCCCAGTTGGTTACCAATCTTTATCTGGAACCTACTCAGTGGTTGCTTCTACACCATGGTCATCACCCATGTCCTCAATCAGAATTCTATTTGGTTCTTCTTTAACGAGAAATCAATAGTTTGATCCTGCATACCAATATCAAGCTACGCAATCTAGTCAACAAAGACTTATGTATTCATTAAATACTGGATTTCCGCCATATGGAGAGAAATATGCTTACTCACCTTATCCTCCTGTTACCTAACAATGGTTAGCATACATGGAGAAAAATTGTTAATAGTCACCTATTAGTTTCCTTAAATCTCTTAGTAAAATTTGATTTTCTTATTATAAAGGTAGACATACTTAAGGAAGAAATTACCAATTTAGAGAAGTTGACAAAGTATCATAAAATCTGGAGAAATTTATTTTTCATCAAAATTCTAATCATTTTGATATTTCAATATTTTATTAAGATCTTTCAAAGTTCTATTATCAATCAAGAAAAGTTATTTTTAACCAAATAAAGACACTTTACAGCAAAGCAGCTTTAACTCTGAAATTGTCATTCTTAACTCTTAAGGAGTCAATGATTCTCCCTATCCCAAAAGTCTTATTTTTCTAGAGTATGATCCATAAATATATTTAAACTTAAAAGATAAGAGGTCTCATCATGAGTCTACTTACCATGATCATAAGGGAAAAATAGGCTGACATTACCAACACTGCATAACAAACCAAGGTAATGGCTTATGATTGCAAGCAATTATAAGACAGGGGGTCTCATCACGAGCCAGCTTGTTCAGTCCAATTATAACCAGTGAATGGCATTGTCAACTCTCTGGCCGTCAAACCAGGACAATGGCTTTTAAGATTTATAACAAAAAATAAAAAATAATACATATATAAATGGATTTATCTCTAGGTCAATAATTTTTAAAGAAATGGGATTCTGAATCATTGATGATTAAAAGGTAACCCTGTCGAGACTATAGATGTTTGCTAGCAGCAGTGGCTCTACCTATGACAAATGAGTATATTTTAAAAGCTAAGTTGTAAAGTGACCTCTGCTTTATCTCTACAAATAATTAAGGACTGATATAGAGTTTTGAAATATTTTAATTTATGAGGAATTTTAAGAAAAAATATGGTTAGATGATTCTTGTTTTTATTCGGACTAATAAACCTAGTCAAACATTCCAACAAAAAAAAATTCTTCTTTGATTATTTTTACTTTAATTTTAGGAAAATATCATTTATATCAAACAGAGATAACTAGTTCTTCTCCCGTGTGTCGCTATTGTTGTGGTAAAAACGCAGCCCCCCCATTATTGATATGTTCACTTCAAATAATGGGGACCCTTTCTATAAATTTTTTTGGCTAAACACCTTTTTGGATTTTTATTTAGTTGATTAACCTACGCTTTTGTTAATTTTTATTTTATTTGGATTCTTGTTTTGATTGCTTTGTTAAAATCAATTTTTTATAAGCTTTCCGTTGACGCTTGTTTCGCCTCATTTGGTCGACTGATTTGAAAATGGTACTCCTTTGAAGTTTCATCATTTATCTAGCCTGAGTTAAAAATGCATAAAATGTATAGTATTGCATTTTGTAAATAAATTAGTTCAATAATGCGTTTATTTTAAATATTAACCTTTAGTTAGTTCTCACTAACATTTTTTCATTTTGTTTTTTAACTTATTCAGCCAAATCATGAAGCAACTGGATTTTGGTAATTTACTGCAATAAATTACTAATCTCGAAAAATCATAATTTCGAAGTGGCTGTAAATTATTTTTTCATTTATTTTCAAAATCGTTGTAGTTTAATTTTCATTTTTATTAAAGTGGTTGTAGTTTATAAAATAAACCTCATAAAATAAAACTAAAATAAAAATTGATCTTTAATATTTTTTTTTCTAATTTAGTCTACTTCTATATTAATACAAAAAAATTACAGCGAGGGCTCTGCCTTGAGAGTTCAAGCCAAGTGATTGGCATAAAACAACAGCTTGACTACCTGATTAGGGAACGAGGCCTGAGACCTTACATCATAGTGAGAATTTTCAGGAGACTTTGAACAAAATAGAGGGATTTGAAGCCCTGACTCATACTAGAACTGAAAATGACACAAACAGAAACAGACTTCGGCCTGAGACGAAATGGAGGCACTTGACAAAGAGAACTAAGAATCAAAAAGAGAGACGACTTCTGCTCCAGAGGCTGAGACAAAAAACCAGAGGCGCTGACCATGTCAATCTGCATTAGAGGTTGTCAGTTGTTCCTCCTCAATTCTGCAACCCCATTGTCCTGAGTACAAGGAATCAGAAGAGTGATCTTCAGAACTTGAGGACTCTCTTTTCACAGGCTCGCTTGGGCTAGCCTTGGTGCCAGTGTGCAGCATTGGCATTCCACCTGAGATTTGTCACGAGGGTTGCAGTTGGACTAGCCTGCCTCTGTTCTGTAGGAACCGCCTGATGAGAAGCTCCTAAAACCAGTGCATTATCACATTTCTCAATCATCACCGAGACAATGAAGGTGGAGTTGTCCAGCGTGCAAGGGATGCGATAGCTAGTCGTGGGGTGCGCAGTATGTCTACAATCTGCGCCCCTGACTTTCCCCCGACCTCTGCCTCTGCCTCGTTTGGTCTCGGGATGAATCATGACATCAACAGAGAGGTCCTGAGAAGTGGAAGGAGGCCAATTCGAGGCACGTCCCCTCGAACCACCACGCCTGATAACCATATGCATTCTCTCTTTCGGCATCGTGCAGGGATGAGGACTGCTATACAAAGAGTGGAGAACGAAGAAAAATCAGAAAGGCGGATGCTCCAGGAAAACCGCGGACCGAACCAGAACAATGTTGTACACACCGAGAGCTCGAACCATGAAATGCTTGAAGGCTGTAAGAGCATACCTGTTGCAGCAGAGACAAACCATACAGAAATGGTGGAAAACGTGCCCCAGAGCCAATAGGCTCTCCCGTCGTGAGACGCTCTGGACCACTTCTCGACCAACTGAACCGAACCCCATCACGCTGATATCCTTGGGCTTGGGCGACAACTTGAATGCTCCCATAAATGCCCCTGTTAATTCCCCTGTGCAGAGCCGCCTGGCCATCCTGGAGCTGGTACATTTGGCGCTCCAGGGCTTCCTCCTGCCCTCCTCGTACACCTTCCGTGAACCATCAATCACCTGCATCCGAGAAAAATTGATCTTTAATATTAAATCTTAAATTAATTATTATTTAAAATATAGTTAATTTAATTAAATATTAATTAAATAATTAGTTTAGTTTTTGGTTTAATAATTAAAATAGAATTAATTAGAATTCTAATTTAGGATTAGATTTTTAATTAAAAATTCTAATTTTTAGCCCAGCAACAGAATTTCCAGATTTATGTCAGATTTGATCTATCAACTTTGGAGGCTCATAGATTGAGTTATACTTGGCCAAATGAAGCCCAGGACGGCTCATTGGAAAGATAAAATCAAGGAAAACATTTCTGAGGAAATTTCACAAGTAGATTTAGTCATTTATTGGGTCAAAAATCAGGCAGAAGATCAAGCTACGAATTTCTAAAACAAAATCAATTTCCTGAGTTTTATTTTCTACATTTTCATTTGTCCAAACCTCTTCTTAATACAAATCCATTCGTCAATAATATCCTTGGCCAATCAAACCATCCCATGCATCAATAGAAAGCTTACATTTTATTTTCAATTATTTATTTAATTGAATTTGATTAGATTTATTTTAACACTAGAACTGATATTTTGATTTTATTGTTGCATCTTAATTCATTTGGATTTCTTTTTGTAGGAAAACAGTAGAAGAAATATGGAAAAAATGATCTCAATCAATGAGAAGGCTCCAACAATTAAAGATTGGAATTTTGAGCAAATAAAATTAGATTGGGCAGATTTCTCTTCAACAACTTTCCTCTCAAGAATTCCTTCACAAATAGTATAAATAATAGATTGCAGAATGTAATAACGGGGAGCTCTCATCTATAATTCTAGACTTCTAAAAGCACTACTGTAATAAGAATTTAGAGTTGTAGGAGAGAGGAGAGAAAATCTCAGATCTGGGGATTATTGAGGATTTTTCCTTTGTATCTTGAATCATATATGAGGGGCAGAGTTTGCACTATTATGGCTCTAGTTTTGAAGGCAGAAGTTCAAGCAATGTAAAGGACTGTTGGAGACCAAGGTCAGAGAAATGGATGCAATAAATTGGTATTTCTAATACTACTGTTTCAAATATCAGTTTCATTTTTATGGTAACATGAATGCCTCATTTATTCATGTTTGTGCACTATTGTCAATATGGGTAATTTGTCTCAATATTGTTATTTGGTATCTCTGTTCTTATGAATTAAAATCTAGTTTCTAAGTAGTTATGTACTCAGAAATCTGTCTTATAAAACTGATTTATTGAATGGTAATGTGTTGTGAACTATTTCCACATATTATTGTTTAATTATTGGATTTACTGATTTGATAATCAATATCATTTTTGTGAACTACTTTCGGGAATGTTGTTGGTTTATTATTTTAGTTAATAGGTCTCAATAGGATGTGTTTTGGTATCCATAATATCAGTTAATTGAACTACTTCATTAACTTGATATTCATTATAGACAAGACATGTTTAAATCCCAATATTTTAATTATCTTGCTCTTAGTTGGGTTAAATTTATATCTGCCTAATTAAGATAGGATTTAGATTAATTTCTTTTGCTTGCATCTTAGAATAAGCTTGCGTTTAGGGTAATTTCTACATTCTTTTAAGTCATCTTCTCGAAGAGGCAAAATTTTAGTTGTGGCTTGGCTGAACCCAAATCAGCTTAAGGATCATTCTCTTGCCTGATCAACAAGAAGAAGTGATTTGATATCCCTGTCTATTGGTAGTTAAAGATACACCATAAACCAATAGGGATAGGGAGAAGGTAACTGGACCTAGTTAAACCAGTCGGAGCCACCACACCAAATGGAAAAGGCGTTGTTTTAAGGTCCGGACCGGGTGGTTATCCCCTAGTGTTGTTGTAACGATTTTCGAGGCATCAACATTTTTGGCGCCAGAAAGAGGGCCTGAGAATTTTTGTCTATTGGAGTCTTTTCAATTTAACACTTTATTTAATCATGATGACTCCTCTTAAACTTCCAAATTGGAGTTGTATCCATGGATGTGCATCTTCCAATACTCCACCCGAAGTGGTAAAACTATTGTCTCAGGTAAAATTCAATGGTAAGAAAAATTCTTTTGCTTTTAATCATGTCTTTCAATTTATTCAAAATGTTTAAAATTATGATTTTCAAGGAATTGATGAAGGCATCTTATGCAGAATCTTTACTCTCACATTTGCGGCAAAAGCCAGAAACTGGTGTAAAACTCTTCCAGTTGCCTCAATCCACAGCTGGGATCAATTTGTTTCAATTTTCATTTGTAAATTTGACGGCTATGATTATGAACACGTATGTGATGAAATTGAATATTTACGAAGGTTTGAAAATGAGTCTGTTAATGATTTTAATATTTGATTTTACTTGAATTATTTAAGATTTAAAGTTGAAGATAAACCTACGGAAGAAGAATAATTATATTGGTTTGAATATATTTGTTCTCTTCCAACCATTCTCAATCTATATGAAATTAATTCAAGCTTTGTTCCATCCCCTTCCAATATAAATGAGAATTCCAATTTGGATGTACAAATAAATTGTAATGAAGTGGTTTCACAAATCTTAGAAGATATTTCTAATCAAATGCAAGAAGACAACATCAGCAATTTTGAAGAAAGAGCGCTTTGAAATATGAAAGCTACTCTACAGTGAATTTAGAAAATCAGATCGCAAATCAGCAGCTGCAAGCAGCAATCAAAGTAAATAATAAAATGCACACTGCTATACAAATTTCTGAATTTTTCCATGATGAGCAAAAAGGAAACCTTCTTCAAGAAAGCATGAGTACACAAAGGAATGATTTAGAATCTGAAATTTACATCGAGCATAATGCATAAGAGTTCTCAAACAGAGACAGTTTTAAATGCATTGTTTCAGGTTCACATTTTTCCCTTTATCCTGATATTTTTAATGATGGTAATTTTTCCCTTCTCGGTATTAATGATATTTCAGAAAATACAGAGGCTGATCTAAATGAATTACCATTAAGTTTTTATCAAGATAGAGAAGCAATTAATGATCATTCTTTTGCCATTAATGAACATGAAATTATTGCTCCTCCTTGTTTTGATATATTGGATAAAATAGAAGAGAATTCTAGAGAATATTGTAAAGTCATTTATGATAATTACTCTGACATCGAGGTTTTTGATTTCTATTCTTCTCAAGAGAATTCTCATGATAAAATTCAAATAGCATCTGAGAATGAGGAAAGCTTCAATTTAGAAATTATCCCAACCAATCTTCATTTTAGAGCAACAAATTATCTTCATTATTTCATTATTCGAGAAAACTTTCCAATTTATGATTCGTATCATGATCAAGCTCTCATTCCTACTCATAATCATAATTCGTTTTCTAATTCACAAGTTGGAATTCAAAATTACTCAAATTCTATAATTCTGGCCAATCCTTGTGAAAATAAAATTATTTCAAAACGATCTCAATTGTGTTGTAACATTAGTTGTACAAATAGTGATTTCATTTTAGTTTTTATTTCACACTTATTTTGTTTAAATTTAGATTTATTTTTTTATTTTATTTTTCAGAATTTTAACACTTTATGCTGCCATATTGAGCATTTTACTGTCAAACACTCAATTGATGAATTTCTTTATTGGGAAATTGAAGTTTCATGTTATAACCATGAACATCAAAAGTTGTTAACATGTCAATATCAACTGATGTTCCTTTCTTATCAAAAGTTTCTATTTCCTCAAAGACAATCTCAACTAGAGGATATATTTTTACAATCTGGCCTGTTATCTCTTCCTTTGAACATTTCCCAATCATTAATAGAGATCCATTCAGATTTCGATGCTCTAATTGGTATTCAATTGGAAAGGAAAATTCAAGAGAAAGAGATTTTAAATAAGTTACTAACAATGACAATAATTGTACATTCTGATTTCATATTTAATTTTCTTAGTTCAAAAAGATTTCTATTTTTATTACTAACATTTGAACTGTACATACATGCAGGAATTAAAATGAGAAAATGGTTACATTGGAAATATGACTATACCTAGTCATTTTCATGTATATGGTTAGAATAGGAGTAGAATTAATTTTGTTAGTTTGTTTTGTATAATTGATTTGTTTTTAACAGTTTTGTAGATTAAAAAATAAAACAAAGCAATCAGCGCTTCTCATACATGTTCAGTGAAAATATTTTTGCTTATCAGAAAATTTTAATTCTTGCTTTCATTTTTAAAGTTCTTGCAACAATACCTCTACTCTACCTATTTCGAATAATGTCTTGATTAAATTCAATTGAGGTTGCACTTGGCATCAATCACTTTAAAGCCACTTTTCTTCATTTTGAGACTCCCTTTTAAGATTTTCTTTTAAAATTTATATGATAAAGGTTTTAAGGATATAAAAGCTTCATGATTTCATTATCCCATGAAATGTATGACTGTCTATGATAAGTTTAATTCCGACTCAATCATTATTAGTCAGTCTAACCTTTCATGGTAATCATATGAAATTCATATTATCTCTCTCGAAATTTGCTAAGCTGACCTTAAGGATGTCCATTTCGCTATGTGCACACATTCAAATCTGTTTTGACATTTTTTCACAATTAGTGGCTTTATCCCATTCTGATCTTTAGTTTATTATTTGATGTTGCAATAGGCATCATATTCATTTACTAAAGACATTATTGAATAGTCGCTATATCAATACAGATTCTTCTTAAGTTATTCAGAATAAGCAGAGGTAATAAATTGTTGTTTCAATTCAAAAGGGAAGCCTATTTTTATATTTATTTTTGGTAAATTTTACATTTCCTAAACATGAATAAACAGATTTTATTTAGGCTGATTGCTCACTCCGATTTAGAATAAATAATGAGATGATTTTGGACAAAGGAAAAATTTTGATAAATGCAACGAAGGATTTGAAAATTCATGAGGTAAAAACTATAGAGAATTTCCTACCAGGTATGCATTCACGAGTTCATTCTCATCTCTTATTAGTTTCTCTTTTCCTTAATTTATTTTTTATTTGTGTTCTGTTTTATTTGCAGATTTTTATTTGTTTTCAAAACTTAAAGTAAGCAGAAAACCCATTTCAAATTTGCAATAGGCTCAGGGAAATTTTATTTGCGATTCATTAGAATTTGAGCATTTTTAACTTTGCTTTCATTCATCATTTCAATTTGGTTTTTGTATTGCTAATACTGCGGTGAATGCATATTCGCAATACTACCATCCCACTCATTTTCGTCAATAATTTCCTTTCGATATCGCATCATCCATTTCACAATCATTTGTAGCGAAATATTTCATCGAAAGAAGCCCTTAGCATTTTTTATAACAAATTTATGATCTTAGACCTCCTCACTCATATGTCATATCACATTTCGCATATCGGAGGTTTGCAGTTGAATATACTTCCATTATCATGAATCACTGATCTCCGATAAATGACTTTACCAATATTGCGATGACCACATAATTCCGGACCCGATATGAAATTCAAATCAAATTCATAAAATATCGTGTCCGTTCAATCGCAATAATGGTAGGAGCATAACTTTAGAAGGACCGATGTCACAGATCTGATATGTTATTAAAATCCCATCATAAAGTTATCGAGTCTGCTCTTCATCGCATATCGGCGTATCAAAAATTGTTATATCGTGTGCTTAAGATTGTCGATCGCGTCGATTGCTGATCGCACCGATTTCCGATCGCCTATTAGCCACGTCATTCATCACATATCGGCATCGTAATAATCATATTATGTTACAACGGGTACCAAAAGTTCGCCAATCGCCGATATCGCAATCGCATTTTTATTTGTGCTCACATCACATCTTCGAATCTGCGATGTGGGAAGCACGATGTAAATAATCTCCGATCTCCGATGTAATATTTCTTTAATGATGCGATCGCTTCATTTCATTTCACATGTTCTCATCGCCTGTTCTTATCGGCAACTTGCCATCGCAACCTCCGATGCGATAGTTTTCAATGCATGCCTTTGAGCCATTAACATTTAATCGATATATGACATAGCAACAAAGGTGAAGTCTTGCAAATTAAAATTCAAGCATGGTGAAGAAACATGTGATGCGAATCATCCGATACGGCGATGTGTTATTTTAAAAGCGAGCTTGGGTAACCACTATGGTAAGAAAGAAGTTAATGACCAATTTGCAGCATATTTAAAATCATTTTGATTTCTCATATATTCCAGTTTTAAATATATAATTCCATAATTAAAAATGGAATTCAAGACCTCTTTATCTTCATATTTAAATTTTATTATCCTAGATTTGGTCTTGATTATGGACAATTTATAAAATCATGGAGTTTATATGAAACTTATAATATTTTGAGAACATTCATCACTGCAAATTCTGATTCTCATTTCTGATGCATTGGTTTTAACTTCAATTTCCTTGAATACAAAGCATTCCATTTTTACATTTTACTGCTTGCTTTAGTTTAAATAAAATAAATAATGATTTTGGTTTACAGGATTTTGGTTAGTTTGACTTCTTCATGTTTTTAATGTTAATTGAAATAAGAAGTCAGCCAGTTTGGAGAAATTGATAACTTTCAAGGTAAGATCACAAGCAATTATCCAATGGTAAGATTCATGTACCCACTTTCATTAAATTTCCATTTTATTACTTTAGTTTTAGTTTTGTTTTTCTGATATATAAATCTGTTTTGCAGATCTTCATAAAAAACTTTCAATTCTCTGCCGGATCATATTTTCGAAGTCTTAAACTCTTCTCTTGGCTTTATTTCAAGAAGCAGCGATAATGTTCATTGAAACAGCTACACCAGGAAGTTTCTGAGCCTTTAGTTTGTTTCTTTAAGCATCCCTTTTATTAGAAAATGATCAAGATGATGCTTTTAAACAAGAAGATTGATATCAGACAGAAAGTTTTCATTGTGGCTGAATTTTATCGTCACTTCTATCCAAAAAGCCTAAAACACTTACAACCCTGCAAAGTATGATTTTCCCAAATCTCAACATGAGAATGATTGATTACACGATTATTTTCTTTTTCTTCATATTGTTGAGACATTGGTATAAATATTCTTGTTTGAGTTTATCTTTTGAAACTTGGATTTTCCTTTCCACTTTTAAAATTTCTTCATTTTTGTTTTGTTTGCTGATTTCTTTTCTCATTTTAGCATAAGAATTCTTTTCCTTTGGTTTTCAATTTTGATTTTGGTGACTTTTCCATGATTTATTAGGAAGACCTACTTGTTACCTAACAATGGTCAGCATACATGGAGAAAATTTATTAATAGTCACCTATTATTTTTCTTAAATCTCTTAGTAAACTTTGATTTTCTTATTATAAAGGTAGACATACTTAAGGAAGAAATTACCAATTTAGAGAAGTTGACAAAGTATCATAAAATCTGGAGAATTTTTTTTCATCAAAATTGTAATCATTTTGAGATTTCAATATTTTATTAAGATCTTTCAAAGTTCTATTATCAGTCAAGAAAAGTTATTTTTAACCAAGTAAAGACACTTTACAGCAAAGCAGCTTTAACTCTGAAATTGTCATTCTTAACTCTTAAGGAGTCAATGATTCTCCCTATCCCAAAAAGTCTTATTTTTCTAGAGTATGATCGAGAAATATATTTAAACTTAAAAGATAAGAGGTCTCATCATGAGCTTGCTTACCATGATCATAAGGGAAAAATAGGCTGACATTACCAACACTGCTAAACAAACCAGGGTAATGACTTATGATTGCAAATAATTATAAGACAAGGGGTCTCATCACGAGCCAGCTTGTTCAGTCCAATTATAACTAGTGAATGGCATTGTCAACTCTCTGGCCACCAAACCAGGACAATGGCTTTTAAGATTTATAACAAAAAATAAAAAAAATAAAAAGTAATACATATATAAATGGATTTATCTCTAGGTCAATAATTTTTAAAGAAATGGGATTCTAATCATTGATGATTAAAAGGTAACCCTGTTGAGACTATATATGTTCGCTGGTAGCAGTGGCTCTACCTGTAACAAATGAGTATATTTTAAAAGCTAAACTATAAAGTGACCCCTGCTTTATCTTTACAACTAATGAAGGATTGATACAGAGTTTTGAAATATTTTAATTTATGAGGAATTTTAAGAAAAACTATGGTTAGATGATTTTTGTTTTTATTCGGACTAATAAACCTAGTCAAACATTCCAAAAAAATAATATTTTCTTATTTGATTATTTTTACTTTAATTTTAGGAAAATCTTATTTATATCAAACAGAGATCACTGGTTCTTCTCCCGTGTGTCGCCATTGTTGTGGTAAAAATACAACCCCCCCATTATTGATATGTTCAATTCAAATAATGGGGACCCTTTCTATAAAAAATTTGATTAAACACCTTTTTGGATTTTTATTTAGTTGATTAACCTATGCTTTTGTTAATTTTTTTACTTTGATTGGATTCTTGTTTTGATTGCTTTGTTAAAACCGATTTTTTATAAGCTTTCCGTTGACGCTTGTTTCGCCTCATTTGGTCAACTGATTTGAAAATAGTACTCCTTTGAAGTTTCATCCTTTATCTAGCCTGGGTTAAAAATGCATAAAATGTACAATATTGCATTTTGTAAATAAATTAGTTCAATAATGCGTTTATTTTAAATATTAACCCTTAGTTAGTTCTCACTAACATTTTTTCATTTTTTACTTATACAGCCAAATCATGAAGCAATCGGATTTTAGTAATTTACTCCAATATTTCAAATAAATTACAAATCTTGAAAAATCATAATTTCAAAGTGACTGTAGTTTATTTTTTCATTTATTTTCAAAATAATTGTAGTTTCATTTTCATTTTTTATTAAAAATTGGTTGTTAAATTTATTAAAATAAAACCTCATAAAATAATACCAAAATTAAAAATTGATGTTTAATATTAATTTAAATTATTTATTATTTAAAATAAATTAAATTAATTAAAATAAAATTTATACATAAAAAATATATATATATATATATATATATTATATATATCGTATCGGGCGATCGGATCGGAGATGGTAATCGCATCAAAACCTTTTAAATGACACATTTTTGAAACCCCTGACACCTCCCGATCCCGATCGCTGATTAACCAAAGGGCAATGGGGCATTAACCAAAGTTTAAAAAAATTCAATAGTTTGAATTTCAATGCGATTACTCCATCGCATCGGGAACCCTCAACTAATGCAAGCTCTATCAATTCCGACTCAACATGCCGATGCATTAAGTCAAACGTTGATATTCATTTTGTGCTCACATATTAATTCGATTCTCTTGAAATGGTTTATGGGAGTACATTCCATATGAATCGTTATTTTGAAA
>APFE030535488.1:79863-91526 GCA_000404065.3 Pinus taeda | reverse complement strand
GGTTTTGCAGACTTCATTGTGGATTCTTGTGGATTATTATGTTGATGGTGTGTTTCCTACTGTTATTGTAGGTGTGTTTATGTGTTCCATTCCTTAATCTCTTGCTGCTATTTAAACAAAAGAAGTGATAAAGTTTGAATTCATGCATGCCATGCTCAGCTTTCAATTTTGTTTAAAATTTATGTTTTCCACTGTCTAGAGAGGATTCGAATTCATTGTTCACCCTCTTTAGCCTCTCTTCTTTCCTCCTTGATCATCTTTTTCAGCTAAAGGCATCAACATAAATTCCTACCTTGCCCCAAAGACCCACCTGCAAAAACTGAGCTCAATCCCCGCACCCTGAATTGCACTCCCTCCAATTGCCACCAAAAAACCCAAAAACTTTAAATCAAATCCCCTTATCAGTTTACTAGCCTAAAATCCTTATTCCTAATTGGTCAAACTCATCCTATTGAGAAATCCACCAAGTTTGACCCGAGAGAGCCTTCTCATACCTCGTAGGGCTAGCTACGAGGTGAAATGGTTTGATGTAGCTTTGAGGTTTGTCTATCTCAGCCTAGGTGAAATCTCAAATGCTAACAGACTCAACTAAGTAGAGAAGGGAAAGGAGAAAAAATTTAAACGAGCATATTAACATTAGTTATCTTTCAAATCCCTTAAACAAGGAACCAACCTTTCTTTCAATTAAATAAATTGGGATCGCTCTTCGACCGTCAAAATAAATAAGTTTCTTTACACATTCTATTAGTAATTAAATAAATAGGCGAAGAAGGAACGAATTCCTATGGAGAGAGGTGTAGCAAGAAACTTCGTCGGGGTATTGTCTAGGCTCGCTGGTAATGAAGCAATACTTGTGATTCCTTGAGGTGACTTGGTCGGGGTACTGAATAGGATCGCTGGCAGTGGAGAAACACCGGGGAATGTGCCTATCAAAAGCTCAATATACTTATTATCCTTCTCCCCTATCAAAACAATTGAGGTGTGACTAGTTTTATGTTGATTTATTTGAAGATGAGAAAGGAAAAGAAGAGACTATATCTTTAACCAGGATAAGTGGAAAATCTAGGGTAATCCACATGGAAAACCAATACTTCCTGAAATGCTGAGACCTTGCATTATAATACCTAGATAGAAAAGCTTGAGTTATACCCGTGTATTGCCAAGTGTTGACACTATGATCAACACCTTCCAAAATTTTTCTTACGCTTGAATTTTGGAGCCTATTGAGGATCTTACGATCTCTCGCTCTATGGCCACTTCACGGTTGATTTTTGTTATGCTAAGTGTTCAAGTCTTCTTCTTGGGTTCTAAGTGTCAAAGTCACTTGCTCAATGCTTAGCCCTTGATAAATGCATGAGCATACCTTTCTTATGAAATCCTAGATAGTTCACAGTCAATGTGCGCTCTCCATTGATAGTCCCTCTCACTTTTTGTGCGATTGTGCTTCTATTTTAATGAGTTTTCTTAGTTGTCACTTTTGCGCATCTTTAATTTCACAATTGTCATTTTCACTTTCACGACTGTCATTTTTTCTTTCTTTCACTTTAGTAAGTTGAATTTTCATGTTATGTTTAGTCTGGCATGTGTCTCCTTCAATTTATTTAAGACATGCAAGTGTCGTTTCCACGTTTTCTTATGGTTGCAAGTGTCGCTTTTAACTAGTTTCACTCCTGTATGAGTCACAACTTTGCTCATCACTAGATGCAGTTCTAACGCATTCTTCTATATTAGATGGTCCTATATATCATGAGGATATTTTCTACACACATTCCTATAGCTAAGCGCACTTCTTTATCACAATCGATACTTGTGTCACAACTTGTGTTCCAAGTGTCATAATGTGTTGTTTCAACTGTCGTACTTAGAAATAAGGGTCGCTTTGTTGTCGTTTCAAGGTGTGATTGTTGTTCATGATTCATGTGCATTTTATTGGATTATATCAATGGAATTTATGTGTGTGATCCATGTTTGAGTCTCGTTCGGGTGCATTTCCATTTATTAATCTATTGGTCCCACTCTTAGCCATTTTGGAGATCTTTTTGGTCCTACTGCCTAGGGAAAGTTATGAAATATTCTATTTCTCATCAGGTGATGAGCATAACCTATTCATGAACCTCATTGATAATATATATTCCACCCAAACTTGTGCACTAAGATATCTTCAAGCTCATCTTCTATGACTGCACATTGAGATTCTTCCAAGCGTGGTCACCTAAACCTTGTTGCTTGCACAGACTCACTGCATTGCATTTTGATCACCTCTACCTTACATAATACATGGGGCACTTCTAACTAATAATAAGGATCTCATCCAGCCCCTTGTAAAAGAAAAATGCACAATGAAAATGCCATCCTCCTTCCATAATGTAGTGAATCACTTCCTAGCCTAAGTGACCTAACCTTTTGTTTCCTCCCTTAGTGAAATGTGAAATTCCTCTTTCTGGTGAAGCCTCCTAGTGTAAGGCACAATTCTAGTAAACAATGAGGCACTTTTGGAAAAAACAATGCTATCCTTAAGCCCCTACTTCCATCCTAGTGCATAAGCATATTTCAAGGCAACATTGACTCAACCCTTAGCCACTAAGAATCCCCTCTGAGCTAGTATAGGGTGAAGAGTGCATTCCCAATGAATAGTAGGCCACTGTTGAGGAAAATGAGCCTTCCCTTGTGCTTTCCTCACTTCCCGACACATGGCACAATAAAAATGCTTAGTCTTGCTCCTATTATTAACTGTGGCTCCTCTTTGTGCTCAATACTTGTCCTTCCCCTTCCTTCAACACATGGCACAATTCTAGATCACAATGAGGAAACCACTTAGTCACTGTTGATTCAAGCTATGCTCTCATTGTCTACTACTCCCTTAAGCCTAGCGTATGGCACAACATTAGTGAACAAGCTCATCACCTCTATCCCTTGTAATTGCCCACTATGCTAGACCATGAAGAGCTCCTCCTCATAGTGCATGGCACAATTTTAGTGAATGATGGTGCTTTCCTAAGCCATTGTTGAGCTCAACTATGCCCTCCTCATCAAGCCTTTATTTCTTAGTGCTTTCATAGGCTTACCACATCAGTTTCTTCCATGAACAAAGTAGGGATAAAATAAATGATTTCAAGACTAATTTTTCCTTGTAATGAGTGATCTTCATTGGCAGGTGGACCTCCTCAACAGGAGAAGGTGATGCTCAAGGAAGATGTAAAGGAGAAGATTCAAAGAAGCATTTGCAGAGAAGAAGAACAAAGAAAAACCATCATGAAGACATGAAGCAGATCTTGGACCATGACAGAGTGAAGGCATTACATGATACCTTAGAAGGTCCCAATGCTAATCCAAGACCCTTTGGAGGGTGGAGATGAAACAAAGTAGATCTTTCATAAAGATGAAGTACTAATCAGGTCTACCATCATGAATGCAAGACATAAAAACAAAGAGAGCAACTTGTTATTACCACATAATCATGAAGTTTCATGTCATCCATACCAAGTCAAGGGTTGTACAAGTGTTATCACAATGTAATATGTGTCCATGTGTCATGCCACATCATTTGTGGAATGCAACAATGCAATTATAAAAGGGAAAATGACAAAATGTAATGTGTGGAAGTCCAAGGGTCACATGTGGAATATGAAAATTCATATGCAGACAAAAGAGTCTTATAGAAGTTCAAAGGTCATTTAGGAGTCCATAAGTATTATGGAAGTCAAAAGGCCACATTGTAATTCAAAGAGTCATGAGGGCAGTTCAAGAGTCATAGGGGATATCAAAGGTCATTCCTCTTATTATAAGTATACCCTCATAACTCAAGAAAAAGGATTTTGGAGGCTTAGG
Source organism: Pinus taeda (assembly GCA_000404065.3). NCBI lineage: Eukaryota > Viridiplantae > Streptophyta > Pinopsida > Pinales > Pinaceae > Pinus > Pinus taeda. Next base: position 87,698 of record APFE030535488.1, on the reverse strand, counting down.
CTTTGGAGAGCTAGCCTTGGCTTCTTCATCTTGACATAGGAGAGAAGAAAATTCCTTGGTGAGGAAAGAAGTGACTTAATGTTCCACTTATTAGAGCTAGTGGCTCACCATTGTAACTGTGTACTTGGATCTTTCACCTAATATTGAAGCTCATAGAGCCAACACATTTTCACGCATGTATCATGAATGTTTTAAGACTATTTCTTGGATGTTTGTGGTATATGTTGTCATTCTTATGTACTAAAGAAACTGAACTATTTCAGAAACTTTGGTGCTTATCTTGTTGAATGCGTGTTGTATTTGCTTCCATGAATAGTTGTTATCTTGTGAACTAATTTACAGGTCAACCAATAAATATTTCCTTTCTCTTGTGGGAATCTCTTGGGATAGTACTATTACTTTCCTTCTAGAGACTCACTTTTGTCTCCCCCCTCCTGAAGGACTCCTTTTACACATTGTAATCAATGTTTCACAATGCCAACTTACTTGTTTATTCAAAGGTTATGTGTATAATCTCTTATGTTATCCATTGAAACCAAGGAAAACCTTAAGCTATTGTGGTTGGGTCGATAGTCTGGATGGGGATCCTAATCTAAACGATGTGAGGTCTAATCAGGACTTGAAATCGGGGAGACCCCCTGTATGTTGGCGGTATCTAGCACAATAAACAGGTCGCAAAGTGTAGAAAACTCAAAAGGAAATGAATTTTCCATAAAATTTTGACTCCATAAATGGTCATTTAATTCCCCAAGCAAGCCTTAGAAATTTATATATCCCAAATCACCAAAAGAGTACCTACCCTAGAAATGACCTCTACAAACCAATAAATATATTTTTTTCCACCTAGAAACTACCAAGATATATGAAAATTTATATAGTCATACATTTTGAATCATACCTCCCCTTTGAGAGGTATTTGATCTTCAAAATATTTTACTTAAGGAGGTGAGGAATATTTTCCTCTCCCTTCTCCTTAGAGTTCCATTTGGCCATACTTCGAGGTTGTCCTTACACCCTAGCTTGACAAAGTTCATGCTACCCCTGCCTAATGATTTTGGATTTCTTTGTTATAAGAGTGTTAAATATAAATCAAATTTGCATCCTTATTCCTTGGATGCTCATGTTTGTAGTCCCTCAAAAGTTTAACTAATGACCTAGTCACCATTATATACCCACCTATATGTGGATGGAAAGTTATAGGTCTCTTCAACTTGGTGTCCATATTGTCCAAGAGTGTAGTCCAAAAGACACTAAAAACTCTAGTATCTCTATTTGAGATAATGCTCCTTGTTATTCCAAAGTGCATCTAAACCTTTCAAAGAACACAATTTTTGCTTTCGTCCCTTTATAGTATTTTTAAACACACAAGAAGGCATACTTTACTAAACATGTCCACTACCACAAATATATATCCATGTCCTTGCCTAGTTCTTGGAAAACCATCCAAAAAATCCATGGAGTCGCTCTCCCATGGTCTAGTAGGTATAGGCAAGGGATATCATAAAATTTGCTTCATGTTATTAGGTTTGTTGGCATGAAAATGAATGCATCTTTTAATAAACCAAGCTACATATTCTTACATTCTAGGCCAACAAACATATTTGTGTGCATCACTATAAGGAAAACACCTTGTAGGGAAGGTTGTAGTAGAGGTTTTTAGCATTACAAGATTCAGGCAAAAAAAAGAAAAAGAAAAACGTAGCTACAACCTCCACAATTTGTAGAAGAGGATGCTACAACCTCCACCATTTGTAGCAGAGGATTTAATAGATGTTTGGTATAACAAAAAAATGGATAAGTGGGTTTTTTTGGGTGTTCATTATAGTGAGACACACTAGTGCATTTTCAGTTAACACAACTTGGTAAATAAACAAAACTAAAAGCATTGGTGCTCATATAATTATTACACACTAACACCATGTTTTTCATTTGATAACACACCAATGCTACTATAATTGTTACACATTGGGTTGTTCTTTTTATTTTATGGCACATTGATGCTCGTATAATTTTATGCACCAAACTATTTTTTTTTTTTTTAACTCCATGTGCTCATACACTTTTTTTTTTTAAAGGTGGTTCATAGACACTGAGTGGCTACTACAATCCATGGGAAAATCCAGGTAGATCAACCTAAAGGGATCTACCCACCGACCAAACTAGCAAGGCCTAACCCAAGGTCGTCGAGGAGATTTGACCTCGTGACCTCTCGATAGGCGAGGTACTTAGAAAGAAGAGCTCGACCAACTGAGCTATTGCTTGGGGCTTATGTGCTCATACACTTAATTACATCACTGAGACATATTAAGCCTTGTATTGTACACAGAACACCATCTATGCCTATATTACCATACACAAAAAAGGGAGATGAATTTGCAATCATTTTATTGTGATATGTTTCCATCATTCTTTTCTACTAAGCACCAATACATATATATCATGAAAATGCATCAATTTCTATTTCCATGGCACACACTATTCAATGAGTTCGAAAGAATACAATGCACCCATATGCATATGTTTTAATTAACTATTTTTTCCCCAAATTTTCAATTAATTATCTCAAAATCAAGTTTTTTTTTTTGTAATAATATTTATTTTTAGATATTAATTATTATGTTTTGATATAATGATCGAATTTATGCATTATCCAATGGATTTCACCCTTGATGTCAGTAATAATGTAATAGATCTGCATATTAATTAATTAGTAATGTACATTTTACAACATTGAATAATGCAATAAAATAAAAGACTGGTCTTATTATATGTGAACAAGAGACTCATTGTCAAACAAAATGGGGCAATGTAAAAGTCCACAATAACCACAATGTAGCCAATATGTAATTGCTACACTTATTGGTAACATATTGACATCCAATATGTCGAATACATTAAACAAAATTCATGATTTTCACACACAAATATCCCAAATCATAAAACTTGCAGTAACATTCAATTTTATTGATTGTCATTCATCACTTGAATTGTTGTGATCACTCAAGCTATGTTTATGCCTCCTTTCTTCATTACTTGTAGGTGATTTGTATTTGGGTTATTTAATTCAATGTTTTCTTGATCAACTTGTTCTTTATGTTCCACCTCTTCATCTTCTATCTACAAACATAAAAATATTGTGTAATGAGTATATCTACATTTTTATAGTAGAATATACGTGACTGCGTAATAAAAAAAACATATCAGAGCAACAAGTGTTTCATAAAAAATATATATTCTTTTGAAGCGATGCTCCATGTCACTTTTTAAAATATTTCCCATCGGCTCCACTCCATTCTATATTTCTTGCATGTTTAATATCTCATGACAAATAATAGATATAATTAATATAAAGATGTATTGTTACTCCATTAATTATCAAACGAGGGAAGTTAAACAACATAACTACTTAAAAATGTTCAATTAAGCCTTGATATTTCTAAATATACTCACAACCCATACTTAAACCAACATTATTCAATTATTCAGTTGATTATTTTTTGTATGTTAGTGCCTATTAGAAGACATCCATAGATGAGTGGATTTTTTTTTTTATTGCAAGGTTCACAAGTCCCATTAGTCATTACTTTAGAAGTGATTCTTGTAGTTTATATATAACCATATTTCTAGAGTTATTAGATTGATTTTTCTACTATAAGTGGTAAGTATGTGTATACATTCTTTCTACTATATCGCTTACAGTTTTGGAAAAAAGTTTCTCCCTCTTGATAAATTCCGACCCCATTCCTGATGAACTGAGGAGAAATTCATCATCATTTACATCCATCATAATTTTTATTTTCCTAGGACAACATTCCATTACCTCATTACCAGATCCAACATAAAATTAAAAAAAAAGAAAGAAAGTGGAATCAAGTGTTTAAAACAAGTTAGTGATCAATGTTAATATATTTATTTTTAGTAAAGTTAGTAACAAATGTTATATTGATTTATTTTGGATCCACCTAAGTCCTATCTTGCAACATTTCCACAAAGCTTTTATGCTCTTTTGCACTCATATTGGGAACAATCTAATCAAGTTAGTTCAAGTTTTTGTTATACATGACATGCATTAACTAATATACATATTTAGTTTAAATTTATATATAATTCAAATATATTGAATTTTTAATAAAACTTTAAAAACTTGCAATGTTCTCTCATTCGAATCAACTATTGTCAACTCGATACAAAGTTTTTTCCTTGAACTTCTCATGACCATTTTCTTAAAAAATAAAATTATCATTTAATCATTATATGATAGTATTTATTATAATTATTATATATAATATAAATATATTTATAATATATAATAAGATAAGAGTGCACTTAAAAAATACCTCTAGTTGCTAGCAACTTAGTATATGCACAATGTGCTATACATTAATACCACTGATGTATGATTACTATGTTATTATAATTCGAAAATGTGTTTAACTTTTATTATGATGTGTTTTATATAAGTAAGAGACTGCCCAGAAAGAAAAAAAAAAGAAAAAAAATAAACAAAACAAAACAAAACAAAACAAAAAAACAAACAAACAAACAAACAAACAAACAAACATTTTTAGTATTAAAAATAATGGTACTTACTATTTCTTACTAAGGGGGTTGTTGTTGACATGGACATACAAACTAGATCGTAATTTGTGTACATTACACATTGGTTACTACAAATGTGTTTTTTTTAACTGACAGTGATATGATTTGGGATCTAATGTAATGAGTGGTTCAATTGTAACAAATACCAAACATCACATATGCAAGTTAATTTTTTTTTATAAAAATATATTTCTTAAAAGAAAAAAAACCTACTTGCAAAATATTGAGAAGGAAACCAAAAGAAACAACAAGAAGGTTAGGGCTTATAATACTAAAGGTAACATTATAACCCTCTGAAAACTGTTGGTATGAAATAGGGGAAATAACTCTTTTATTTTTGACAAGAATACATTGAAAATTGTTTAAATGAAATAGGGGAAAGATTGAGATGATCAATAGAATGAAGTCACATGCTTGAAATTTCTTCCTTGTGGTTTTGCATTCGACATATGGCGATTCCTTACAAATTTGACTTTTAAAAAAATCTACCCTCACCAAAGTCTTCGTTAACAAACCTCTCTGGCACAAATCTCAATGGTTAAGATTTTCTTTTATAAATACACATTTTACGAAAATAAAATTCCTTTCTATTTTCTGAAAAGTATTAAAATTTGTTTGGAATGATCAATACAAAGAAGTCTTATACTTAAAACTTATCCTTGGCAAATTTCTATGTGATCTATGGTAATTCATTACAAATTTGGCTCTTCAAATAAATATGCCCACTCTAAAGTCCTTGCTCGTGAATCTGTCTTACACAAATCTGCCTCCATGTTTTGGCAAAATAATGAAATGAAATTACGATTTTAATATATAAATACACATTTAGAGAAATGTAATCCTTGCTCAGTTTTTTGTTGTATATTTCAGTACATTGATGATAAATGTGTATGCTATTTTGTAACTTACTTCTTTGGTGCACTGTGTAGTCTAAATGACACCACTATGTTTGTTATGTAAAAGTGCGCCACTAAACAATTTAATTAACAAAATAGAAATGTAAACCTTCGCAATTAAAATTTTGTGGAGGTTTTGCTTTGTAGAGCTAAAAATGAAGATCATTCTTTGGTGTGTATTATTATAGAAAACATTGATATATTTTGTATATGCAGATGCATCTGCATAAAAAAAAATAATAGAGATTTCCAATAACTTTTAAAAGCCCTTGAAAATTCTCTTTGAAGTTATATCGCCCTATGCTTCCCAATTTTTTAATTTATTTTTAAATATGTTCACGTATTAATGATGGATTTGGTTCAAATGCGGGTAAAAAAAATAATAATATCAAATGGCCAACTTTTCAAATTCAAGTTCATTCCATAGCATTGCAAGTTCTTCAAGTTCTCTACTGTCATTCGTAGTTAGTCCATATTTTATTTATGATTAATTTATTTGATTGAATTTATATTGTTTATGTTGGAAATATGGAGGGGGGTTGAATTAGCATTTCATAAATTTTCAACAATTGAAGTGTAAAAAAAGATTAACCAATAACATCACATCAAATGAACACAAGATATGTGTATACGTGTACAGTATTTTTATATTACAAAGGAAGCTACAACTTTCAATTTACCACCTGTTATCACCTAGAACTGCAGTGTTATGTACATAAAGTTGTCCATAAATTTTTGTTCTTTGTTGTCCAAAAATAGGTGTCTAATGGTTATTACCCTATGTGTGTTACTTAGGGATCGAGTTTTATAAAGGTATTCATATGAATCATTTTCAAAAACCGTTAGCTATCCTCCATCATGATTATATAAGATATATCTTGTCTTGTATACGTCATTGGGTCTTTTCGCGTTTTCGCAGCGAAATTTTTATTGGTTGATTTTGCAGCGCAATGATGTCTTAGTCCTGTCACAGCATGTCATTAACCAGCCATTTCGTAGCGCATGTTGTCAACTCATATCTGTCTGCGCTACGAAATCGCGGATTCGGGGATTAAAACAACACTGATTCTTAGAATGTCATGTCTGAGGGATGAGTCAGTATGTCCATCCGTTTAATTGTCAGAATGGCGTCCTTTCAAGCAAGTGTAAGCCATTATTTCCCCAATAGGTTCATAACCGCGCACCCAAAATCATTCAAATGGTCTGTAATGCCGGTAGTGGTATGATGTTTGTTAATGCTGTATGAATTGGCTCGTTTACTTGATAAGACTGTTAAAGCAGAGGAGCCTGGATTCATTCTCTATAAGGAACCTGATTGCAAGCGAGCCGGAGTTCAAAGTTTGAGTTTGCATTTGAAGATTGAAGCTGGTAGTGTTTCTCTGCGCAAAGGAGTGCAAAGCAAGATGGAGAAGAAGGGGCATCGGTCTGGAAGGTGTCAGAGAACTGAACCAGTGGGATTGGATCTCGCATTGAGAGATGAAGGTGTGAGACAAGACTTTCAGAATGCCGGTTGCTGGTCTTTTTGTGAAAAGCTAAAAGGGGGGCATGCTGAGGTAACGAAAGCATTCGCCTTAAATTTTACTGGTTTAAGTTCTAAAGTAGCTATGCTAGAATTCCCTGTATCTTCAGAGGTGATTGCTAGGGTGACTGAAATCCCGAGAGGAGGGCAGGAGTGGTTCAAAAATTTCAAATGTGATATGAACCCCTGCAAGGAGTTCCTGAAGGAACCTTATGTTAATGAAGATCTCATAAAGGCCGTGCCAAGGCACTATGTAAAAGAACACTATGCACTCCTCCTAACATGCATTCAGAAATATTTAACCTGTGAAGGGAGGTATAACAAGGTCTACTCCTATCATTTCAAACTGTTGTTGCACTTCACAGGAAAGGCATTTATAGATATCCCATTCTACTTGTTCCGAAGTCTTAGTAAGATGTGTGACAAGATTCAATTGAGGAAAGATGAATGTGAGACATCAATGTTTCACCATGGTCTAGTAAAACCGTTAGTGCTGGATAACTTGCAAAGAATTGGTCGGGATTGGGATTCATTTATTTTTATAGCTAGTTTTCAAAGTAAGACAGGCCTCACCCCACTGCCTGTTAGAGAAAGAGAAAGGTCAACTGAAGAACCTACTCTTGCTGAACTAAAAAAGGAGATAAAAAGCAAGAAGAAAACCAAAACCAATTTGAAAGAATTAATAAAGCCATCAGTTATCAAAGAGACGCCACAATCATCATCAAAGAAGAAAATCAAGCACCAGAAAAATGCACCAGGGTCAAGTGGAGTTGAACAAGTGTCAAGAGTCAGAACCAGAAGTCAGTTAAGTAAAGAAAAAG
>APFE030535488.1:0-50694 GCA_000404065.3 Pinus taeda | reverse complement strand
ACTGTTTGGACAGATTTACAATCTCTATATTCTAAAACAGGAAATTTAAACCTAGGGAGACCAAGATTAAACTGTTTGGACCTCCCTTTAACTAAAAATAGCGATACCGTGATAACTTCACAAAATTTGAAGGCAATTGAATGAACTTGAAGTAGCCTTCTTCATATGGAGACTGTTTGAGCAAATATGGAGCATTGCAGCAAGCAAAGTACGACAAATTTGGCCTGTGAAATGCCAACCATGAAAAATGAATACCTGCTGCAGCAGGAAGCTAACAGAAACAACCTGAAATATCACTATCCGCTATTATTGCCTTGTCATAGTTGCCACATAGAGTTTCTAGAACTGCAATTCGTTCATCCAATCTATTCTCCCAGACTGAGATAATTACCTTTGTGAGTTTGTTGTGCCTTTGATACAATATTGTTACTGAAGGTTTGTAGTTTCTGCATCTCTACTGCTGCTGGTTCTCAGACTGAATTTTGAGCTCTTCTATCACCTATGTTTGAAACTCTACAACTTTTTGTGTAGCCATGCAGATTAAGTAGACCAGCTTTGACACGACGTTTCTGACTAGACTCGCTAACTAATTACTACGAAAACTTTCCCTATGTAGGCTTAATCGTGTTACTTCGTCGTCGGATGACCTGGATCTGACTCGGATGACGTAGCATGAGAAAGGATAGAGTGGGGCACATGGTTAATAAAGTTTCCATAATAACAGACACTTATTAGTTTATTTATTCCCCAACGGGAAAAGATCCTATGGAAATTTGTCAGACAGGTGTATTATTGCCTACTTATTTTGGAAAACACCTGGAGTACGACGGATAAGACTCATAAAACATGCGAATACCTACCCCGAACACAAGTGGGTTGTGGTGTCATGACATTGATGCCTTCACCCAACTAACATGTGTTATTTATTTACTGGGAAAAAAAGAAAAAGAAATCAAAATTCAACTGACTATGCAATTGACTAATTATTGTTGACTCTAAACCTACTTACGAGCACGTTTCTGAGACCCTTTCAATTTGATGACATGACTTTGGACTTGTGGAAAGGTTTTAGGTGTGTGTCGTTCACCCATCCTGGTAACAGTATCCCGTCTAGTTGTGGTAACTTCACCGCACCAGACTCTTTGATCTCCACAACTATGAATGGCCCCAACCAATGCATTTGTAGCTTGCCTGGGAATTTCTGAAATTTGTTGTCATATAATACAACATCATCTCCCACCATGAAATCTTTCTTCTTAATGTGCCTGTCATTCCAAGCCTTCTATCTCCGTTGTTCGACTAATTAATGGATTTCAGCTAAAAATCTTGATTCATCTAACTCCATTAGTTCTTCCAACCTCTCTTTTAAGGACGTATCGTTTGTCATTTTAGTGGCCTCAGAAATGAAGATGCTTGGTATAATGAACGCCACTTATACTACTACTTGTCACTCGTATACCAATTGGAATGATGTTTTCTTGTGTGATCGCTTTAGCGTTGTTCTGTAAGCCCACAATGTGGCTAAATCCACTCATCCCAGTCATCTTGATTTGCTGAGACAATCTTTGTTAGGCCCTTCTCAAGTATCTTATTGAAGGCTTCAATTGTTCCATTGGCCTGAGTATGGTAAGGGTTTCTCTTATGACGTTTGATCATAAAATTCTTCAGGAGAGAGGCAAAGATTTCATTTATGAAATGAGCCCCTTGATCATTGGTTAGGCTCTTCAGACATCCGAACCTAGATATTATGCTTTGACGATGAATCTTGCTGCTGTATCGGCTATATAGTCCTTTACCGGCACTACCTTTTCCCACCGAGTGAGGTACTCGGTAGTTGTGATAATGTATCTGGCATGGGAATGACGTGCTAGCGACATAATTGGGATGATAAAGTCTACTACCCATTTTTCGAAAATTTGTACTGTGTGTACTGGATGTAAAGGCAATTCATCTCGATGAGATGGATTCCCAACTCTTTGACAAACATCACATCCCTTTGCATATTTGTTAGCGTCCTTATGGAGAGTTGGGAACGGGTCCCCTGGGGTCAATTTTGGGGTTAAAATCCCAAGTTTTGGAGCTAAAAGCCCAAGTTTTGTGTAAAGAATATAAAGTCTCCGCATTTTATGGTCACGGAGCGCGAAGATGTAAATAGTCAAAAAGGGTTTCCACCCTTAGTTTCCTATTTTGTGTCAGCTTGATGAGATCTACCCTTGGTCAACAGACCATGGGATTGTATAAAAAGGGAGTCTTAGAAGAGTCTAAGGCAGTCCATAAGTTTTTGGTAGAGTTATTAGTAAGTTGATGGGTCGATGAGAACTAAGAGTGAAGAGTCTTAGCATAAGAAGAGGCTCTACAACTGAGTGCACAAAGGCCTAGGGTAGAATTCCGCAGCTGAGTGCATGTACCCTTGCAACCATGTGCATAGGGTAGTTAAAGTCTGTGCTGGAAATCTGGATTATCAATAAAGAGAAGTATTCTGAAATTACTTGTGTATTTTACATCTATTAATTGCATGTGATTATGTTATGCCGAATACTGGGTTTATGTTTTAATACTACTCTGATGTGTGAATCTATATGTTTCTCTTTGTTATATGAATGCAAGTAAGAATATCTGTTCACGCATGATAATTATAATTACGTGTTAAGACAGTACGAAACTAGGAGAATCTAAGTAAATACAGAAGTAAGAGTAATTATAGATGTGCATAAGTGCCTGATCTATCTATTTAGGGTCCCCGAAGGATGATCAGAGACTTTCACGGAGGCTTCAAGGAAGAATAAGAGAGATACTTTGATAAGCCCTAAAGGGCTTATCGGTCTACGTGAAGGAAGGGTTAGGGAATATAACCAACATCACAATGATCTTAGGGTGCAAAACTTTGGTTCCTGCATCCCCCCATACTACTTCGAGTGAGACTTCAGTCCACACTCTGCTGATTGATGCCAAAAGGGCTAGTGGTGTAGGGATTTAATTGGTTGCTTAATGTTGAACCGGGGTTAGGGCCCATCAAGCCAAAAAAGGTTTCGTTGTCGCGACCGAGATCTGCATAACGAGATGTGTGATGTCGCATCATTGGAATCTAACTATGAGATCAAACACTGGTTGGATAGAAAGATCCACAAATTCGCGGCACAAGAAAATAAGAATACAAGATTGATGAAAGAACAATGGTTGGACAGATATTTGTACATAGAGATACACAAAATATTCATTTTTTCCTTCTCGGTTGAAGTATACGAGTGGATCGCGAAGTTGGAAGACGGCCAAGGAAGGTGGAGACTTGACGGTCTGATTGTCTGGACCCCAGAGTTAGTGTGGAGATTGGAAGCCTCTGAAGATAAGATCGTGTGTGTTGTAGATCATTGGCTCGATCATATCATAGGAAGATTTGTGGGAGAGTTTATGGTCGATACTTCGGTCAGTTACAGCAAAGCAGAGCTTCACTTCTTCAAAGGGCCGCAAGGTAAGTATTTAAAATCATTAAATACTTGGATTAAGATGATATTGTGCGAAAAGCGGGTTATGCAGTTATCTTGATGTTTGGGGATATGCGAAGTGGAAGGACTTTCAGGGACAGAGGAAGAAAAGGCCCTGAATATAGCCCACTGATTGAACCTCCTCTGAGTGATGACGAGGGAGCAGCACAGGCTTCTCCATAGAGTGCTATTCAGTTGATAAAGCAAGGGTTCCCACGAATACCTCATCCACCCACACCACCTCCATCTTCACCTCCATCGCTTACACCCTCACCCACACCACCACCACCTCCACCACCTTTCAACATGGTGAACTTCGTAAAGCTACCTGTGTTCAAGGGCGTGAGAAATGAAGATCCGGACCAGTTTTGGTTCGTCGCAAAGGCTTTATGGGAAGCTCAGGGTATCACAGATGATCAAATGAAGAAAGCAATGTTGGTTAGTGCTTTGCAGGACCACGCACTAACTTAGTACATTAAGTATTGCACGAATAAACCGATGTCCATGTTGGTAGATATCGAAACTATGCTAAATAAGGAGTTTAGTAGACCTAATTCTGAAGCACAATCAATTGTGGGATTCAAAGAGATCATTAGGAAGCCTAGTGAGACACCCTGGAATTTGGATCCACGAGGCTAACATGAATTTGGCTAATGGGCAACGCTACAAAAGGTTTGTGGCCTCACTCCTGCCTCATCTAAGGGTTGCGCTATCACAACTGAAGATTGGGAACTGGGCAGAAGCTCTGGAAATCGCGATGAGATTGCACCAGACACCAATGCAGGATGTTAATCTGGGAGTTCCACATATTCATGCGTAGTTTCAGAACCTTTGCCTCGAAATGTGAAGTCTAAAAAAAGACAGAACAACTCGGCCAGAGGTGCGCGAAGAAGTGTGGTGCCTAAAGTGAAAAATCTAGGGGCATGACAAAGATCACTATGCAGTTTTCGCAAATTATGTTCCAGAAGGGGCACCAATGCCTTTGAGGTTGGAAGCTGTGGCAAGGCCAAGTACACGGCTCGTGCTATGGTGTGCTATCTGTCAGGTAGCTCGGAATCATACGACATATAATTTCAATTTGCTGCAGAAATTTGTACAGACACCGCAACAAATATTTTACAACTTCTGTCAATCAGTGGGCCATGATGAGCGTAATTGCCAGAGTTACGAATTAATGATGGATAGGACACCTACATATAAGGTGTAGGGAGAAATGTGGCCTCCGAACCAAGGTGTTGGAGGAGTGCGAGGTGAGTATCAGTGGCACGGATGACGCCGAGGTGGAGGAGGACCTGGTAGAGGTTGAGGGCAGGTTATTTGTTACAATTGCGGAAGACCAGGACACTACACGTGAGACTGCCTGAATCCGATGCAACTGTCATGCTGCTATCTTACTCAGTTTCACCATGCAAAGGAGGATTACCCTATATTGTTAACTAAGATACGCGAGAAGGGAGCACAACCTCAACAAACGACTCAAAACCTACAGATGATGAGGGTTGAGGCTCACGAGGAAGACCCTAAGGTAAATATTGTGCTATAGAGTGGAGCGACGACTGGTGAGGATAAGGGGAAGTGGCCTGAAGAAGGTGAGTGGGTTTGCAAAGCACTAGAAATGGAGACCAGGTTTGATCTAGAATGTGCAAAAGAAACATTTATGGAAGCAAAGAAAATTTTCATTGAGGCCTCTACCTCAGGGAGTCAAGAGAAGTTGGCTGAAGAAATGGACCCATCCATGATTATCGCATTCTTGGAGACCTGCATAGAACTATTATGCGATAGCAAGGCTGTGAAGGGATTGCAGGAGCTAATCAATAGGTGTGATGGCAAGGAAAAGGCTATTGACGGACCACGCGTAGTTAGAAAGCTTCGTCAGCATAAGGAAAGAATTGGACGTGAGATGAGACTCACCGTGTAAATAGGAGAATATGAGATGGATCAGGTTATTTTAGGTTCGGGGTTAAACGTGAACGTTTTGCCGAAACAGACATGGGAGAGAATGGGGAGAATTGAACTACAGTGGTCTCTGATTTAGTTAAGGATGGCGAATCATCAGAATATCATCCCAATGGGGAGGTTGTAGGGGGTAACCATTGATATCGAAGGCGCGAGCGCACTAGCTGATTTTGAAGTGATAGAGATTGTGGATGACATCAATCCCTACCCTATGCTCCTAGGAATCGATTAGGCCACTGACATGAATGGGGTAATCAATCTAAAGAAGCAGAAGATGATATTTGAGAAGAAATCGCTCTGCGTAGTGGTGCCACTAGACCCTGCAGAAGGACTGTACTATACTGAACTGGTCTGCGATTATGAAAGTGATGACAAGTTGGACCAGATTTACAAGATAACAACGCAAGATCAGGATTGGGTGAATCCGAAAATAGATGGATGTATTGCATGGGACCGTGAAAGTTCATGTACATCAGATTCAGATGAAGAACTGGAGCACTAACAGAATCAACTACATGAAGTATCTACGTTGTGCTGTAATATGATGACCAAGTCATTGGCTGTGTATCATCAAAGGTAAGAAATCTGCCTTACTATGATGTTTTAACTGATGTTGATCAATTTTTGGATGCATTTGAGAGAGAAGTGCCAAAGAAACATCACTTCTAGGCCCTGGATTGGGTGGTATGCACTACACCTTCGAGATGGTGGGGCACTCACAAGGATAGTTTTGATGATTGGTGCGTATACACAAAAATGATGAGAGTTTGGTTTTGTCACCCACAAGTATGGCTAACAGAAAAATATGATGAGAGAAATGATCCGCGCGACCATTTGGCCAAATGGGCTGAAGCGTATGGAGTGAAGCCTCAGTCGAAGTGGGTACATGTATTTTGTCATACCTTGGATGTTATACCGATGAATTGGTACTTGGAGACGAAACTCCACCATGGCATTGAAGAATGGGATGTTTTACACCAAGTATTTTTTATGACGTTCAACTTTGAGGATGGGTTTGAAAGTATCGATGAAGCATTGTAGGAGGTTAAGGCAACAATTTTCAAGATACCGCAGGATCCTCTAGATTTGATTCAACCTGATTGGACTACCTAGCTGAGCCATGCGCTTGAGTGCTACAATATAATAATAGAAGAAGAAGATGAAGACCCGAGGAATATTAATATTCCAAAGACTGAAGGTCACCGTGAAGTTGAAGGGCCACAACTAGAGAACACTGACATAATCGAGCCGCTAAAAAATAGACAGATGAACATTGGCACGGAGGTAGAGCCAAAGTTTGCAAACATTGGGGATTCCTGGGATGAGAGACGGTAGATAAGGTTGCAAAATTACTCCGTGAATATTAGGATCCGTTCCCCACAAAGCTTTCAGATCTAAAAGGGATAATAGGAGACCTAGGTGTCATGAAGATCACCCTAAAACCAGAGGCGAAACCCATGAAGCAAAGACCTTACCGCCTCAATCTGAAGTATAAAGAAAGGGTCCGCTTAGAATTAGATAAGATGCTCACGACAGGTATTATTTAACCTGTGGAAGAATTTGATTGGGTGAGCCCAATAGTAGTTCAGGAAAATAAGCAGAAGGAAGAAATAAGGATATGTGTAGATCTCAAGGAGTTGAATGATGCCTCCGTGCATGATCCCTTACCAACTTTGTTCACTGATGAGGTCTTGGATAATGTTGCCGGCCAAGAAGCATATTCGTTTGCTGATGGGTTCTCTGGGTACCATCAGATCAAGATCACGGCGGAGGATAGAAGTAAGATGACCTTTGCAATTGAATGGGGATGATTTGAGTATATGGTGATGCCTTTTGGTCTGAAGAACACGCCGACGATATTTTCAGGCATAGCCATCTCTCCGTTCAAGGATTTCATTCATAAATTTCTAGAGGTATACTTTGACGATTGGACAGTGTTTGGATTGGTAAAGTTCCATGTGGAAATTTTGCACTTGATGCTAAATACATGCCGGAGGTAACAGATCACGCTCAATTTGAAGAAATGCTTGTTTTGTGTCCCTTTTGGGATCTTGCTGGGTCATGTGGTATGCAGACAAGGCTTGATGGTAGACCCTATGAAGATCTCGGTCATAATCAATTCAGAAGCACCAAGGAGTGTGAAATAGTTGCGCGCAACGTTGGGGCATATGGGATACTATAGGAAATTCATCAAAAGCTATGCCCAGATCACCGCGCCAATGGAAAAATAGTTTAAAGAAGGTTGTTACGTTCTATTGGAATGAAGAATGCTAGAAGAGCTTGGATGTGCTAAAGGAGAAAATGGTCACCGCATCAATCCTAGTCTTCCCGGATTGGAAAAAGGAATTTCATGTGCATGTGGACGCGTCATGTATTGCGCTAGGAATAACACGGACACAAGTCGGAGAAGGGGACTTGGATCACCCTATAGTGTTTGCAAGTAGGATGTTGTCCAAAGCTGAGAAAAAACATTCCACGACAGAGTGCGAAGGATTAGCTATGGTGAACGCGCTCCAGAAGTTTAGGCATTATCTGTTGGGCAGACATTTTAAGATGTATACAGAACATTCTGCATTGAAATACTTGGTCAACAAGCCTGTGTTTGGGGGGGGGGAGATATGCAGGTGGTTATTGTTGTTCTAGGAATATGACTTTGAAGTCATTGTGAAACCAGAACGTTTGAATGTAGGACCAGATCATCTATCGCACATTGAAACTGGACAAACACTTTGAATATGTTATACACTTCCTGACAACATGAATGACTTTGGAATGATATACAAGTCAACAAAAGAAGGCACTGGTGGTGCGTGCGACAGACTTTTCTATCATTGAAAAAACACAAAAGATTCTACGTGCTGGGTTGTGGTGGTCGACCTTGCATAAGGATTCAAAATCATAATGTAGGGCATGTGACGCATGCCAAAGGACTGGAAAACCCTCGCGCAGGGATGAGATGCCACTGAATCCGTAGATATCTTTACAACCCTTCTAGAAGTGGGTGATTGACTTTGTGGGACCAATTAATCCTCCAGGGAAGAAGACAGGTGCGGGATACATCATCACCACAACTGAGTACTTAACAAGATGGGTGGAGGCGCAGCCTGTGAAAGACTGTACAAGCGCAACAACAACAAAATTCATCTTTGAGTATGTGCTGATAAGGTTTGGATGTCCAAAATTTTAAGGATCAATGACGGTACGCATTTTCTTAATGAGATGATCAGCGTGATGGAGGAGGAATTTCAGCTTTACCATCAGAATAGCATGCCATATCATCCGCAAGATAATGAGATGGTGGAAGCGTTTAATAAAATATTGGAGCGCACTAACAAAGGTTTGCAATGCTCAAAGAAATGAGTGGGACATGCGCGTGCCTGCGGTGCTGTGGGCTTATAAATGACTTGCAAGAAGTTGACTAGACAAATGTCGTTCAGAATGTTGTATGGCGTAGAAGATGTGATGCCGATGGAATACATTTTACCTAGTCTATGCATAGTGGCATTCACAGGAATGGCAGATCACGGAGCCCTGGAGGAGAGGCTAGCACAGCTAACAAAGCTTGAAGATGATAGATTTCTAGCTTGATTCCATCAACAAGTTAAAAAGGAGCGCGAAAAAGCATGGCACAATAGGCACATCAAACTTTGTACCTTCAGGGTAAATTATATGACAACAAGTTTGATAAATTTCCAGGAAAATTTTGAATGCATTGGCTAGGGCCCTATGTCATCAATGAGATTACCGATGGTGGAGCAGTTCAGTTGGTAAAGTTGAATGGAGAGCCATTCCCAGGGAGGGTGAATGACAACCGTTAGAGGCCATACATCGACGATCCAGCTAGATGACTAAATGATGGAAGCATAGTCTTAACACTCCAAGCAGCTAAAAGGAGGCATGGGACTATAAACTACACTACTCGGGTTGTGGAGCTACGCGATTGGGAAATTGTGTGGAATGTAGGAATGTCATAATGTCAGCAGAAACACATGGGGAGCTACACTATCGAAGAAGGGATTGTGTAGGAAAGTCGGAAAGTAACCATAATGTTCATGACTTGACAGTGGGAAAACGTCTAAATGGAGTGGGGGGGGGCGGATTTAAGGGCAAGATCTTTGAAAGTTTGTTGCCAATACAACATTTATGAACGAATTGTGGGGGGAATGGTTGGATTTGAATTCGAAAATGCCTATAAATTACAAGTGGATGCCCAGTGAAAAACACTTGGCATTTTGAGAATTGAGGTGTTGAGCTATTAGGCACGTATGAACCGTGAGTAATTTGAAGCTTTGATAGCAAGTTTAGCGTTTGAGAAGTTGCCAAAGGAAATACAGGAGTTGTTGTCTAGTATCATGTCGGTGCCTGCAGAGCCCATGAGTGCTGGAGAAGCAATGGCAGCTGAGGAAGCTGCCCCGGAGATAGCAAGTGTTAAAGTACCCGTAGAGGTACCCAAATCGCCGAGGTCGCCCAGTACAAGGCCTACGCCGACCAAAGAGGGTCTGAAAATGAAGAAAGATAAGTGGAAAGCAACACCGCTGGTACGAGCGTCACCCAGAAAACACCCGCAAAAGGAAAAGCCCACCGCAAAGGAGAAGGGCAAGGTAGTTGACCTGGAACTTGAAGAAGATAGTGAAGAAATCAATATGGCTCAGGACAACATTGACATGGGGTCTGAGGTCATTGATGTTGAAGGGTTCGACCCTATCTCTAAACTACCAGACTACATTCCTCCGTGCCGAGGCAAGGCAAAGGTCCCTAAGGACATTGAAGAGAGCAAGGCCACGCTGCATACACCATTATTGTCGGACAAGATTGCATTCCACAGACCACGCTTGGTGTGCGTCCCCCTTTTAAAGCTAGAGGATTGGGATTTGGCCTATACAGAGTGCTTTCCCCACTTAGCAACTGATCAGTTCATGCGTCGTATCTTCTATAAGGACACTGGTGTGATCATGTTGGAGCCAAGGAAATGGATAAAAGGGGTGGACAAGGCAGGAATGCTAAAAATGTTATGGGTTCCACGTTACAACCGCGCGCCCATAACCATGATAGTGATCAAACAACTATTGTGCTTGGTGCACGATGGGTGTCTGTGGTTGGAAGAACCAATACAGATCACTAAGATGCTGATCCATAGGATCACTCAGCTGTCACATTTAGGATTAAATCCGACCATGGAATTTGGCGGAAGGAAAGGTGAGCAAAACCTTGTCGAGCAAATGAAGGACAAATTTAAGCTTGTCAAGAAGCTGCGTGGCTACTCCATTTCTAGTATAATTGACCCCACGATCAAAATATCCACCTAGATCCTGGTAGGGAAAATTATGAGAAAGTGTCGCACAGATGAAGTGTCAGCACCAGTTGTATCATTAGTGTCCCAATGCACGCAGGGCGTACAATTCAATTGGGAACACTACCTCTAGAGCGAGTTCCTCATGAACTGCAGAGAGGTGGAGGACCACAACAAAACCTTTCTTTATGCATGGCTGCTAGTATCCATAGCACTGGTCGCATGGGAGTTACCGGAGGATAGTCAGTTTCCTCCGGTCGTGCTGGATTTACCAGAAGCAATGAAGTTCACTTCGCTCTAGGGCACCAAGGACCCCCAATGGGTCAAAGATAGCAAGATCTTTTGGATATTGATGGAGATGAGTATCAACATGGCCATCAACCACAAACCGCGGTTGTCAATGACTATCTTTGACCAGTTGGTAGAGTATGTGGAGTTCAAGGTAGACTTCCATTGTGTCTCCATGCGAGCACATAAGGACCTTGAGCAAAAGTGGTATGACCTTCCATACCTCACCACAGATGACACGATCGTGGGGGTCCTTGACTACTAGCCAGCAAAGTGGCACACTGCCTCATACTTGACAGCTAGGTCTAGCGAGTCTACAATGAAGCATAAAAAGGAAGAGGCCAAACTAAAGATAGCATAGTTGGCCGAGAAAAGGAAGAAAGAGGCTGAAGACAAAGCCAAAGCGGAGTGCGCTACCAAAAAGCAGACAGAAGGGGAGGAAGAAGAGGAGTGTGAATCCGAAAAGAGTTAGAAATCTCCTTCCCCAGAGATAGAAGAGGAAGAGTAGTGATCCGACCAGGGAGGAGTAGACCCAGAGACTACTTCATTTCGGGTTAAGCACAACTGGGAGAAGGAGAAAGTAGGGCAGTGGAAGAAGTCCAAGGCCAGTAAAACATCCCTCAACCCAATCACCTTGACAGAGGGTGATTTGAACAACATTGGAGATGTGGTGAGGGATGCGACCACGTAATTATTGCAGTAGTTTGAGCAGCAAAAATAACAGGCCTTGGGCGCCATTCAAATGGGTCTATGTGAGTTGTAGATCTAGGCGTCATAGGTACAAACAAGTGTAGGGCGAATTAGTGCATCGTCAACTAGTTTGTTTCCTGGAACATTGGAGGCAACAGAAATGGTGCACACGGGGGATCCTCAAGCCATAGTGCTACTCGATGGAGCGCTGACTGTAGAAGTAGAAGCTGACAGGGCCACTATCAGTGCCCTCAAGAGGGTTGGGCTAAATTTGGTCATGCTTCCAAGTGAAGCCTTTCACACCTTGCAAGATGGTGTGATCACAGAACTTCAGGCTCGAGAACAGTGTGACCTAAACGTTATAAGTGAGCAGAAGGTGAATAACGCTCAGTTGGCTGCACAGAAGCATTCTACCATTGATATTCTTAAGGCCACCAAGGAAAAGAATGAGCACATGACCAAGGTGCTGACTAAGGCATGCAGGTCTATGCCAGAGCTGGATATTCTTGAAGATGCGCCAGTGGATGTGAGAATTCGGAAGCTCGCTGCCAGAGTGTGCAAAGTGAGTACAAAGCTGGCTAAGGTTCAATTTGAACTAAACATTAAAACTACAGAGATCGAGTTGATGGCCCAGCCTTCGACTCCACCAGAAGTTAAAGAGCAACGTGCGACCACTGTCAAAGATGCAATAGCAACTATATATTGCGTCACGAAGGAGTGCACTGCGCTCTTCGAGCAGTTGCTCGAAGTAGTCACCAACCTACAGGAGGATCCCACTATGCAGAGGCTAGAAACAGAGGCGCGGGAGCTGCAACAGAGATATTATGAGGTTAAAGTGACAACGCACATGGTTGCCATTACACAAAGGTTAGCGAAGATGCACGAAGCAAAGGCACTGAAATAATAGGTGGATGCAGCTCAGCGCAAGGAGACAGTACTCAAGGCTAGATTGGGGCCTTGGCTAGAGGAAGCCTATGTACTCATTGCCTCTATTGAAGGGAAATTGGCCAGTCTATAGGTGACACAACAAAAAATACAGGAAAACATCACAGAGCTAGTGATGGAGCAGATTGTCTAGCAGGTGAAGCAGGCAGCAACACAGTGCATCGTCGAAGTTGCAGTGGTAAAGGTGGAGTTGGGAGGTCTTCGTGTCAAGATCTCCGTGCCAGCAGAGTTACTCGGGGGCGAGTCACCAGATTTGTAATAGGGGCCTATTGGGAACAGGTTCCCTAGGGTCAATTTTGGGGTTAAAAGCCCAAGTTTTGTGTAAAGAATGTAAAGTCTCCGCATTTTGTGGTCGCGGAGCGTGAAGATGTAAACAGTAAAAAAGGGTTTTCGCCCTTAGTTTAGATAGTTTGTGTTGTCTTCATGAGATCCACCCTTGGTTCGTGGACCATGGGATTGTATAAAAATGGAGTCTTAAAAGAGTCTCAGGCAGTTCATAAGTTTTTGGTAGAGTTCTGAGTAATTTGATAGGTCTATGAGAGGTAAGAGCAAAGAGTCTTAGCGTAGGAAGAGGCTCTGTAGCTCAATGCGCAGAGGCCTAGGGTAGAAGTCTACAACTAAGTGTGCGGACCCCTGCAGCTGTGTGCGTAGGGTAGTCAGAGTCTGTACTAGAAATATGGATTATTAATAAAGAGAAGTATTATGGAAATACTTGTGTATTTTACTTCTGTTAATTGCATGTGATTATGTTATGTTGACTACGGGGTTTATGTTTTAATACTACCCTGATGCGCGAATCTATATGCTTCTCTTTGTTATATGAATGCAAGTAAGAATATTTGTTTACGCACGATAATTATAATTACCTGTTAAGACAGTACGAAACTAGGAGAATCTAAGTAAATACAAAAGAGTAATTACAGAGGCACGTAAGTGCCTAATCTATCTATTTCGGGTCTACGAAGGATGATCAGAGACTTTCACGGAGGCTTCAAGGAAGAAAGGGTTTATCGGTCTACGCGAAGGAAGGGTTAGGGCATATAACCAACATCACAACCATCTCAAGGTGTAGAAAATTGGTTCTTGCATCCACCCATACTGCTTCGAGTGAGAATTCAGTCCGCGCTCTGCAGATTGATGTTGAAAGGGCCAGTAGTGTAGGGATTTGCTTGGCTGCTTAACGCTGAACTTGGGTTAGGGCCCATCAACCCAACATGGAGGGTGGGCCAACACAGCCAAAATTGTAATATTTTAGTTTTGGTAGCTTTTCCCCCAACATTTCCTCTCACAACCCCAACATGGCATTCCCACAACACGTCTTTCCTTTCGTGTTGAAGGAGGCATCATCACAAAACTTGATCAAGTCTCAGCTTTTATAGATGTCCTGCAATTAATTAATAATCTTCTGCTCTTACTATTAGGTGCCTTTTCTGTGTCACTGTGTATCCTTCCTGGCAGTGTCATGTTGTTAATAAAACAACAATATCCTCGAGGTAACCTAGTATGGCCTCTATTCGGAACAAGTCGACGTCTGGAAGTTGGTCGTCTAGTGATCCTTCATTCTATCCTAACTCCAACCTTGACAGGTGGTTTGGCCCCACATTTAACCTTCCTGATTTGATAACAACTTCAAATGTGAATCCTTGGAACAGTAACAACCATCTACAGATCCTTCCTTCCAGAACTGGCTTGTTTACTAGATATTTCAAAGTTGAATGGTCCGTGAAGAACTTGAATGACGCTCCCAGTAGATAGTGCCTGAACTTTAGTAGGGAGTAGACCATGGCCAATGCTTCTCTTTCCATTGTGGTGTAGTTATTCTCTCCGGTTGACAGTTTCCTATTGGTGAAGTAAATTGGGTGTTCTAGGTTCCCTTCTTCAGGTTTTGCCAGTACTGCTCCTAGTGAAATTCGTGATGCATCAATGTGTACATGGAATTATTTATTCTAGTCTGGATATACCAGGTTGGAAGAGCTCACCAAAGTTTCCTTTAGTTTGTTCAACGCTACTTGATAGGCTTGAGTCCACCTGAAGGTTTTCGTCTTCTTTAGCTGTCTCTCCATGTGAGCAGTAATCAATGTGTAGTTGCAAATGAATTGGCAATAATATTATGTCTGGATCAGTGCTGATCGCAATTGCTTCACATTGTTCGGTGGATCCATATTTACAATTTCCGCAACTTTTGTGGGATCTACACAAACACCATTGTTGCAAACGATATGGTCCAACAATGTTTTGAATGGAACTACAAAGATGCATTTCTTCAGGTTTAAAGAGATTTGCAGCTGTCTGCATCACTCAAACATCACTTGAAGGAGGCTGGTATGTTTCTTTAGCAAGTTGTACACTGTCCAGTCGTCCATGTATATTTCTAAGAATTGGTGGATGTAATCTCTAAAGGCATCTATGACAATCTGAGAGAAAACATAAGGTGTATTCTTAAAACCGAATGGCATGACATGATATGCGTAAGATCCCCATTCTGTGGTGAATGTTGTTTTCTTCTTATCCTCTTCCGCTATACAAACTTGATGATATCTTGAGAATCTATCAGGGAAAGAGTAGGCTTCATTCCCTGCAACATTATCTAGGACCTCATCACTAAATGGCATTGGAAACAGGTCATGTACACACACATTGTTTAAGCTCCTGTAATCTAAGAAGACCCTGATTTCAGTGGCATCCTTCTTATTTTGTATTACAATTGGGCTGATCCATTCTGCTTTGTCTACTAAGAATATAAGTCCTGCTTCTAACATCTTATCAATATCTTTCTTGACTTTCTCTTTTACCCTTGGGTTGAGCCTGTATGGTCTATGCTTTACTGGTCATGCATTTGGCTTCAACATAATATTCATTTCCCCGATGTCCCCTTTTATTCCATTTAATTCAACAACAAAGGCTAGGAATAAGTCTTCATACTCACGCAACAAATAAAGAATTTCCTTAGTTTTTTGTTCATCCCAATAATCCCCAATGGACGCCATCTTAGGTTTATCTGTTGAGCCAATGTTTTGCTTCCGTAACTTTATTGGGAGAAAATGGGGGCATCCGTTGAAGGCCCTTCTTGAATATCTCTTTCTCCTTCAGTTTCTTGAAATTTCAGGTGTCTGAGTCCTTCCAAATCATCCTCCTCTGGATCTGCATTAACTTTGCTGCAAGACATGAATTTTGGATACCCTGCTTCATAGAAATACTATAGGAATCTCTCATCAATACACCCTTCCCATAGCTCTCCTAGAGTAAATAGGATTCTTTTAATGGTGTGCAAGGTTTCAGTCATTCTTCGATCACTATCTATGAATGAGAAATCGATGCTGAACTGTTTAGCCATAGTATCCTAGTCTATGGTTTATCTTCGGAGTTCCTCCTGTATATACCATGCTTGGGGAATTGTACCCAAGGTATGTATGAACATGTGTACCCAAAATTCCTTGGGACTCACTCTTTTCTCCATCTCTATGTGCAGTTCTCTAGATGTTTCCTGGGATTAGAGTTCCTCGTACTGCACCATCTCCTGCAGGTGGTCTCCTTCTTGTCTAAACCTTTCCCTCATGGCCCACTTGATTTTCTCCCAGTCACATAGTGTTTTGCGATGTGCTCCCCACCATCTTATTGTGGTGGCTTGCAA
Source organism: Pinus taeda (assembly GCA_000404065.3). Lineage (NCBI taxonomy): Eukaryota > Viridiplantae > Streptophyta > Pinopsida > Pinales > Pinaceae > Pinus > Pinus taeda. The sequence continues at coordinate 34,412 of APFE030535488.1, read as the reverse complement.
TGCAATATCCAATAACGAGACCTTGTGACATCTACTGATTCTATGCCATGGAAGGTTGTGTACTTACTTACCTCTGTCCTAGTCCAGTTTACTCAGCATATCTTGGCACAACATTTGGTATCAACCTCGTATCCTCCCTATTTCCAATCATCCCAAATGACTTCCGAGACGACTTCTGAGCTTTGTATGCTTCTCCAACTGACTGATCCTCTTGTTGTGGGATTGATGTAGTCTTCTCTTATATTTGTAGTTAGTTTGTACAACTAATATAACATTCCAGGCTCATCTTGATCATCTAAAGGTTCGATGAACCTTGGTTCCTGATACAGATCTAGTGGTTGTAATACCCACATCCATTCTACTTAAAAAACCATCAACTCCTTCTTTAGATCAATGACGACATAGTTCTCATATGCCTAGTTGATACCAAGGACTGTTGGGTAAGGGTCCTTGTCACCCATTATATCTATCACTTCAAATTCGACATGAGTCTTTACCCTTGCTACATCTACTTACATGTATTCTGGCCTTCCGATGGGTAAGATGCAATATTGGTTTTCCATCTGCAATTGAATTGGTGAATACTTCTTGCGACTTCCCCAATGCTTCGCATGTTTTTCTTGGTAGTATATTAACATTTGACCCCAGATCTAGAATTGTATCTTTAATCTCAAACCCTCCAACTTGAGCGCCAATCCAGAATTCCCTACTGGTCCTTTTCTTGTTCCTCCAGATCCTCCTCATATGTCTTTCTGGTAGATTTGTTGATATTGCTTCTCTTCTCGCTTTTTCTTCCAACGATACTGATTTCAAAATTTTGCGCAACTCCCTTTGCATCTGCTCATTATCAAAAAATTGTAGGAATAGCCTAAACCATACTTCAAGTGGTCGAGAAATTGCAGCTATGCCTAGTTTTGTGTCATTGGTCCATGGTTTTGTGTTAATCAAATTAGTTCCCCATTGTCTGGTCCTTTCTTCCCATCTTGCAATCATCATGGGGCAATCTTCTGTGGCATGTGCATTGACCCGACACTGTGAGCACCAAGGCCTTCTTGGGAGTGGGCAGTCCCTGGTGACATGTCCCTCCTGATCGTAATTGTAGCACCTTACGGTTCCTCTACCCCTTGTTCTTCCTTCTCTCATACCTCCTGCCTGTCCTCCACGAACAATTTCAATAATTCTGAATGTTGACTTGTCTAGTCATTTTGCTAAGGCGTCTAATTCCCAACACTGATCGGTGTGGTGAGTTGTGGATGCAAAAAACTCATAGTAATTGTTGTTGGGTACATTGGAGTACTTCTCCATATTAGACAGATTTGTGGCAAATGTCCATAGTTTCTATAGAATTCACAGTAGTCTTGTGAATCTCGGCCTAGGAATTCTCCTTGCGATCCTATCACTGCAAAACCTATTGTTGGCGGGGCCCCTGATGATCCTGCAAGGTCCACTGACCTATTTGTGCCTCACAGTCTTGGGCATTTAGTCGCTACATGGCCTTCTATCAGGCAGTGAGTGCACCATACATTGGGTCTCACCAGTCGAATCAGTTGCAGATCTTTTAGTTTCTCTGTTAGACTAACGATCTGATTTTGGAGGCCCATGATCGATGGATCTTGAGATCTCATTCCTCCTCGATACTCATGGGGGTATCTTGCCATGGCCTCTATATGCATTATTTTCTCTAGGGCATCTTGGAGGGTTTCAATCTTCTATTGCGTCAGCAGTTTCCTAATAAGGGGTAGGAGTGCTTTAATGAACCAAATCCTCTGGTGATTAGGACCTATTGTATAGCTTAACTTGTTGATTGCATATTTGAACATCTGCATTAATTCTGAAGCAGTCTCTCCTTCCTTCTTCTTGATCTCCCATAGTTATGACAATCCTTATTGATCTATTTGTGGTACTTTGAACTCTTGAACGGATTTCTTCTTGATGTAATCCACATATGGATTTTGATTTAGCTCTACCCATTTGATAAACCACCTTAGAACTCTCTCCCTCAGCATAGTCTGGAACTCAATCGACTTCATGTTTTCCAGTGTTTGGCGGGCCCTCCATATAGCTTCACATAGGTACCAATGTTGTTCCACATATTCATCCACTCTACTGATGAGCCCCATAAATGGGTAATTATATGGGTTCATTTAGCCTCCTAACTCAGCTTAATCCACCATTCTCATTAGTTTATTGCATGTTTTTTATTATATTTATGCTAATAGAGTGAATTGGGTTAGTCATTATGCCAAAAAGTCTAATGTGTGCTTTATGCAGATTTTTGGTTAATTTTGAGACAAAATCAAAGGTTTAATGAGAATTTGGCAGCCAAATTCGAGGAAGAACAAGGGAGAGGATTTGTAGGAGGGTGTCTCCTTCATTTATGAACCCTTACCTCAAATTCTCCATCAAAAACTTAGAGCATAAGCAGCCACATTGATGATTCCAAGGGGTAGCAGAGTAAGTCAAGTAGGACTGTTGTTATCTCTAGTTTTAGGCAGCCGATTTCCTTAAGTTTACGAGGACTATTGGGAGTCCTCATTTGTATAAATAAGAAGGCTTAGGACCTCATTTTGTTTAGTTAGATTTTAGCTATTGAACAGTGTATTTTTGCACTTTAGTGCAGCCCTGCATTCAGCTCATTTTTGAGCTCTTTCTGTAGACAGTTTTGGGATGTGATTATTATTTTTTGATCAATGAATATGAATCTAGCCTTGAACCAGCACTGATCTTTCTAAGGGGGCTGTAGCTCTTTCGGTTGGGCCTAACCCAAGTGCCCAATACCACCTTATATTTATATGTGTTTTTCTTGCATTCATGAAATAATTTATGTTGTTTAAATTCAATCTTGCTTTGTTACTTAGGTTGTTTTTGATGATTAGAATAGTTGTTCTAGTTGGAAGATTAATTAATAGTTTGTTACAATAATAGAAGAAGATTCAAAAAAAGGCCACCAAGTAGACCTTGATCTCCTTTCTCCCTCTGTGGGACCATGAATTGAGACCAAGGCACTCTTGCTGCCACCAAAACACTGTTTTTGCTTTCCAACACAATTGCTAGTGAGATATTTTGAGTTGGAGAAATAAATGTTAGTTGTATTTACATGATTAGATATGTTCTTGTTCAATTTACATGGCTTTCTTGCATCATATCCTGTCCATAAAGTTTTGTTTAGCACTTTTCTGGTTTTTACGACAGAATTAGGTTAAAATAGGTAAAACTATGTTTTTTAATTCTCCTTGATTTAGTTTTTAGAATCAGGTGTGCAGCTCACTTGAATACCATTCCATCTTATCATCCTTTCATCATCAAACTTTCTCCAGTCCATCTCTCAAGGTTTTCTCCACTCATTCGCCATACTTTCTCAAACTGCCTTAGTTTCTACATTCTTGTGCAAAATCGCTTTCTTATCCTTTGAACCAATCCAACCATCGTATTCATGTTTGATCTTCATTGACATAGTCCTGGACCCTCTAACACCCTCATCCAACCTTCATTTCCTTTTTTCTACCATTTTTCCACCTCCAAACCTTCAAAAATCACTTTTGGCCTCTTCTTGTAGAACTTCCTGTAGAATTTCCTGTAGATCCCATGCAGACTTGTTGTAGAAGTTCATGCAAGCGATTTTTTGAAGTCTGATCACAATGGAAATCTCCAGAAAGGTGCTAGAGACTCCTTAGGTCCTCTCCACACCTTCCTCATCATCTGCAATAGCCAACTCCATCTCCCTTTGCCACCAAACCTCTACACAGTCACAAATAGTTAAACCACAAGCATAATAATTCTGCATAACATTGCTCAAAAGTACAAAAAGATGGGTCTTCCATATTTTCCTTCAGAAGTAGCTTAATTACATGCATTTTACCTTGATAGTAGTCCATGGCATTCATTTCAGTAGTTTTAACTCTTTTTCTAGCAAAAGTAGGGTTAGTGGCTAAAACTAAGGTTTGCTAGGGTTTGCATTTCATTTTAGTTTTCATCTTCTTTCTACAAGTAGAATAGCCTCCTTTGAGTTAGCTTTCTTCCATCACATCTAAAAGCTTCTTCTGATATCTCAAAGAAGTTGACTTAAGCTCTTAGTGAACTTGTGCCAACTGATCAAGTGACAGCCTGCAGTAAGAGCTGGTACTTGTGTATACACCACCGTCACTTCCAAGTTTGTTACGAACTACCGAGTTGATAAAAGTAAAGAAGGGAGCCCTAGGAGTTGCAGTGTTATTGTTGCAATACTGGAGCTCACCATAGTGTACATTTTAATTTCATGTTCAACAATACCAAAGTAAATTCCTGGCATCTCCTCATAAGACCATGCAAAAATATCTCTAGATTCACGAAAAGGAGCACGGTATTTATAAAGTTCCAATGGAGAACAAGATTTTCCAACATGAATGTTCTCTACAATATTAAGCTTTGTCAAAATATTAATAGAATTTGTTTCTTCAATATTTGACGGATTTCATTCAGATTCGTTTGTGTCTATGAAAATTGAACTCGATATGAAATCAATGACTGATGGGTGGTTTAGTTCATTTTAATAATCTTCAATGTCATTTGGAAGATGGGAACGATGATGATAATCTTCTCATGGTTCCTCTCCTATCATCATTGATTGGATGATTCCTTCATCCATAGAATGTATACGTGAAAAAGGATCCGAAGAGGTACCATATTCTAATGACCTATCTACCCATAAAATTGTTGAGTGCGAAAGATTGATTACTATGATGATTCAATGGGGCTTAATGGCATCACCTTAATATTAATTTCAACTTCAACTTTGTTGGTAATCCTCCTTAAATCAGATGAGGTGGAGGAAATCATGTTGCAAGTCTCTACTCTTGCCACTTCTGTCAAGTCAGATGGTGATGGTAGGGTAAAAGTACCCATTAGGGAAGGATCTTTAAAGATACCTACTCCAAAACTTTTAAGTGACAATGGGGGTTGTATACCAACAGAATTATTCCCGTAGCCTATGAACTATTGGAAAAGAAGGCTAGTTGATAAATGACTGTGATTCCACCCTTAAAAGGGAACGTAATAGTATGAAAGTACATCGAAACCGCAGCAGCCATAGCATATATGCAAGGTTGTCTCAGTAAAATGTTTTAATCGAGGGGTCTGTCAGCTACCTCAACTTCAACAGTAATTGTTTTGCCACCTAGTTCAATTTGCAGGTTACTCACAATCCCACATGGAGTATATGTTCTTCCATCAAAAGCTTTCAACATGGTTGGTGATCATGACAACGTGGTGAACTAAGTGTTTTCCAGTAGCTCATGGACATAATGCAAGTAGATGCCCCGTCGTCAATAATAGTTCAGTGGACATTCTTATTGAGAGATTTTACTTGAATTAGGAAAGCTAACACATTGATAACTGTGGTGTGTATCAGGCATGGTTAAAAACCACAAGATTTGAATATGTAGGATCTATTCCTCTTATTGCTGAAAGTAAAACCTGCTTCTGGGAGGGACAATTTTGCAACTCCTTGAGTGTCGACATAGCAGAAGGTGATTGAGCAAGATCTTCCACTATGTTATAATTTTGAGTTGCTTGTGTCCGAGGGTTGAATGTTGATTTGTGCACAACTCCCTTTGGTGGTTTTATTTTCAATTTAGGTACAATGGGTGGAACAACTTCAGACGTAGTCGAAGTCGAAGGATTCAATTGACCAGTGGCCTAATTATTCGGCGATGACGATGAATTTCCATAATATTTGTTTCTCATTGACACCAAAACTTCATTTTGTGGCTTTGTGATGGATAACATGAGTACTTGGGATGTGGAAGCATGGTTTGTTGCAACCAAATGTGTCTCCAAGGTTGGAAATGGATCAGTCAACACTACTAATGTGTTCTAAAAACTTCCACTTAATAATATCTTATAGTGATTCTTCTCCATGAGTTGTTACTTTGAATTATACATGCTTGAGGTAGAACTAACCTATCTTCAAATCTCAATGTACTTGACTTTGTTCATACCACATATATTCTTCAATGCACTTAATTTTTACAACACTTTGAAATCAAATTACAATTGTTGAAACACTCGCTCCAACCTTAATCTATTTTAATCTAACTATCACCCAATCATGTAATGAACAAGAATACACAAAAGGAAATATTTAATGGCTTCCTCTCATAATGTAACTTGGTATGACAATGATCTACAATAACTTGGTTTGAAAACAATGATCTACCACAAATGTCATAATTACATTTCCAACTTGCATTGTTACTTTTCTATAGCTTCCAACACTTTATTAATCAGTGTGCAGTGATATCACTCTAGCCATGCTTCACCCATGTGAATAACTGGTTACATGTTTCTTGCTCCAATTGCAGCTTATCATGCTCAACACTCTTTTATGCAGATCAAATTTCTTGCCCTATAACCTTGTACTGACAATAGAAAATGAAAATAAAAAAGAAACCAATTTTCATCTTTCATGAACATGTCAATTGCATTGAAAAGTAATGCCTTTATTTTATATCTTGTCATTGATTATGTTGGAATTACCATCCATGAATGATCTTCCATGCTCCACCAAATTCATCCAAAATTTTCTAAATATGTATGGATGGTCCAATATATTAAAAAAAAAAAAATTGACCCCTACCATTGTGGAAAATAGGCAAACTCAAAACAAAAAATTCAAAGACTAGCTTGGATACCAAACTTAATGGAACATAAAAGAAAGCTCAAAGAAAAACCACATATAACTCACAACTTTATTTATTAATGGATCATGATTACTTTCTTGCTTGTCCTAACATATGCATTTAATCCCTATTTATTCTTGAGGGAGAAAATATCTCAATATTTCAAGAGATAATTCCTCTCCTATAAACTTGGAGGAATTTTATAGAAATCTTCTCAAACTCAAGAGTCCATGTAAACTATGTTCTAAACAATATAAATAGTTCCAATTTATATATTGTTTCTAGAATTTTACATAATCTAAAATTTGTAGAATCTTCTTAGACTTAGGAAAAATCAAATACATATATATTTTATTAATGAAACAATGCTCCTACATCACTAAACATTTACGAATTTTCAAGATAGGTTTCTACCCTGTTAAAGTCAATTCCAATCTCCTAGAGCAAGATGGAAAAATCATATCAGAAGCATGGATTTTCCTTCAAATATTTGGGGATTTAGTTTGGAAATTTTGGGTTTAAAGGTTATAGCCTTAGCCCCTACTCACTTAAGTTAGTAGGGGCCATGACTAAGAGCGCAACCACAAAAGAGGACTATGTGTTCAATATTTTTAAATGGGCTAAACACAAGGTACAAGGGATATTTTATAGTTTTCACAATGGTTAGTGACCTAGTGGCCTAGTCAACAAAAGTGTCATTTGATGAAAATAATTTTTTTGTTAGTTGACAATCCATAGGCTGAAATGCTAAAGGAAGAAGAAGAACCTCATGATTGATCCTCACTCTTTTTTGACAATCACATCTTGATCCTTCATCTTCCCAACCTCATGCTAGAATCTTCTTGGGAAGATTAACTATCTCATCAAAATAGAAAATTAAATCAAGGCAAGTTTTCCTTGTAAGGAATCATAATTTCTTTGTTATCACCCTTCCTTAAGTTCTAGAATATATATTTATTTTTTAATAAAAATAAGCATTACGTCACATCATAGAGTTTTAAATCATTACATAAATGTTGGCACCCCATTTTATGGATAATTTTTCCTGAGCCAACATACTTCTTTTAACCTGACAGATCAAATAATGATCTACCCATATTTTTGTGTGTGATCATGAAAGCAATCAAGGGATCAAACCCTAATTCATTCCTACACAATTATGCATGGTCAAATCTCATATATGATGCTATAAAGGAAAGGTTTGAGAGTTGGTACCCATCACCCTCACAAATCGGTGATGCCTCGTAGGCCCAATGTAGATGAAACTTGCTTCTACTTGAATATCTCACATCTACATGCAATAAAACAAGACCCTACACTCATAAACCACCAACCAAACCCAAAATAGCATTCTGCAGACGATTTATTATTCCAAAAACAACATGCACAAGTTGTAAACATGATTAGATCACAAAGATAGGAAAGGAACATATAGCTATTAATCATAAGTGACAATAAACATATGTATACATGTAGTCAATGAAGTCCTATTCTCAAGCCTACAACATAAGCTCCTCCTCTAAGTGAAATAAGGGCTCTTCGATCACACGAGGCTAATACCTTAGATCAAGGAAATTGTAGTTCTCTCAGTCTCTACAATACTAACTCGCCTAATCCTTTAGAATCATTGGTATAAATAGGTATAAAGGTATCTCAAGGAGGATGAATCTGGACACTTGTGGTAAATAGAAGTTAGGAATCTTTTCCAATAATGCATCCAAGCCAACTCGAATACATGATCCTCTAATCCAATCTCATAGGAAAAACAATACTCTAGAAGCTCGACCATCTTTGCTAGGACAAAATAGTGAATATTGGAAGATATTTTCTAGGATGACAAGGGATCCTAGCAAATATAGAGTATTTACGCTCATATTAGCACTAGGTCCTAGTGAAGATGCATAAAAATGACTAAAAAGAAGGGCCATGAATTAGCAAAAAGTTCATCAATATAAAAGATCATGTACACTCAATCTAAGGAGGAAATTAGGCTGATAACAGATGCCCCCTAATGCATGAGGTTAGAAGAGTAATTGATGGACAAAATGCATTACAATAGGTGTCAAAGGTCAAAATGGGAGGAAGGAATCATAACTGTGAAGCGATATTGGAGGAACTCAAACGATGGAATCACATCTCTGCTAATAACATCCTCGCGGTGGGCATGCCATGCTTGATGATAAATAGAAACTAAACATGGATTCTAGACATACACTACAGATCCATGACATGAAATGCTAATACATGGCCACAAATAATACGTAGTGGATCCATGTGACAAATAAAAAATATTATAGCCACCAACAAATATAATGTGGGTCTATGTCACGGTATACATCAATAAGACTATAGACACATAAGACGAGAGGTGCCTCATATTTTTCCTCAAATTACATAAATGATAACTCCAATGTAGCTTGGTAAGGGTGCCATATAAGAGTGAGATTTCCCTAATCCAAGGTCTTCTACATTACCCCAAAGATACAAATCTACAACATGCAAATAGATGTGTTTACTTTGAGCATGGTAGAAATCGTCTCATTACCGGTCAGAGAGGTGTACCTTTAACAAAAATAAGGGACCCACCAATGATAAAAATGCCCCCAAGGTACCTACTATAGTCGACTAAGTGTGGACAGATAAGATGATATCGAACACTATCAGACTCTCCTAATCATCATTCAATGATTTAAACCCACTATCGATCATGAGGAAGCCTTCCATTGAGGTCTACAAGCTCCATGGTACTACTGGTTCCTAGATCAAGCTCCTGGATAATGAGTTGAAGATGAAAAGAGAAGATCTATCGAAGGAGGTCCTTGATGTACCGCCCATTAATTGACACAAAATATATTGAGATATTATGTGAATAGATGAAGTCATTAAATAATGAAGTATAACTAACACAGGGATGACCGACACAAAAGGTCAACAAAGATTGTAGATGGCCAATACAGGTCGAGACTTCCCTTGAACACCTAATGGCATGACACAAAAGTGACTTGGTAGCATGCCCACTGAGATTACAATGAATAATGTTGTGCCCAACAATGTGGATCTGACCAACATAATACACATTACATGATGTGATAGCATTAATGAGTTAGAAAATAATACAATGATACAAACAATCCCATATACATATGTGCCTGGAATACAAAGGCCAAGACTGATACAATGAATACTAATAAACTAAGTACATCGTACCAAATGCCCCCAAGCTGATATGAGGGAGAGATCGTAGAAAAATAAGCCATGTTGAATAGGAAAGGGATTTGAAGATATGAATGAACCATCTAAAGGAGCGGCTCATTTTGTGGCCTCTGTGATTAGTGAAAGTCAACTCAGTCAAATCTATTGAACTACATCTGACACTAGATGGTTAGAGGCTAATCGTCGAACATGTGGGGGGCTACCTGAAGGGCCTCCCCCTCAAGAGATCTTGAGCATCTCACACACACTCGAGGAATACTGGGACAATATTTTGAAATAGTAGATCATCATGCGCATGATTCTCGATTGTGCAATAATGAGTTGGAGTCGAGCACTTGAGAAAGGACGACATCAAATGGAAATGATGGTTCACTTTTCTTGATCCAATGCACACATGAATGAATAAGCTAGATAAAAGTCACATCACCCTCTATACCACTCTCCTAGAATAAATGTGTTGAAATTGAAGGAAGAGGGCTCGCCAGAGTTGAGGAAATGAGGAGTCCTCAACAAAGGCTCAAGGAACATAGCAATGTGACTTATAGATACTGACACTAGGGAGAATGGTGAGAAAATAAGGGGATAGGTGGACTCATGAATTCCCTTGTCAAAGCATAGTATGCAATGTTGACCTGGAAATGATTGAAATGATTTCTGAGGAGAGGCTCAAATACTTAGACGAGGGCTTTTCAAAGGAAAGTCAAGATAACTAGGGTTAGAATATGGGTAGCATAGGATGAATGTAACACACGAAGGGTATAATATATTGTAAGAGGACCCAATGGGATTTTGGACAGACTCCATGTCACATAACGGTGACTCAGCATTGATGCTTTGAACAAGTATGTTTCCACAAGGGAGAGGCCCAAAGGGAACCAAGAAAACGTGAGTAAATAGTGGTTACTCACGATGAAACTCAACACATAATTCGACGAGTGAAAATACAAAGTGGTGCTAGATTATGGGTGACTCATATCAAGATATTCAATTTTAATAAGCGACAAACTAAAACCTCATGGAAAAAATGGCTTCCTGATGAAGTCTAAAATTACCAAAAACAAAGAGAGGCCCATTATAGAGTTTGGTTAGATCTTTCCAATGGTGTAAATAATTTGTCAAACTGAGCTACAACGGGCCTGTAATGGCCAAGGGAAAAATCAGGGTTCTCTTATAAAAGGGCATCTTTCCCCCAAATGAAGTTCATTTATGCATTGTGTTGTTAGTGAATTTGGAGAGGAGAAGAGAGCCCTAAAACTTGGCGAGCTCATATCAGACAAACTAACTAGTGGATTTTTGTTCTACAACTTTTAGGTTGGTAGCCATACCATACTCATCGATTTCAGTGGATTATATTTCTATTTTAAGGGTTTTTTGGCCTAAGGGACCGTTATTCATTCTCACATCCGTAACCCAGCCGTTTGTCCATTTTCTACATTAGCCAACACAAGAAATGATCCAAAAAGTGTATTGCAATGCAACTTTTAGTGGAAAATTTGTGATGGGCACCTAGTGAAGGAGAAAGGGTTGTGGGGACCATTAGGGTAACCCTAAATCTATAAAAAAGGTGTGAATACTATGAAATTGACATAAATTATGGTTTTGTGTAGATATGGTAGAGAAAAGAGTGATATTATGAGAACGTGATTTTGAGGAACTTCAATCTCAGGTTTAGGTGAACAAAGAAGTGAGAGGCATGTTGGCATGTTATGGGTTGCTCAAATTCATGTAGAACCAACTAATGAGGGATGTTGAAGCATTATTATCCCATATATTCAGTTATTTAGATCTAGACTGGGTGGCGTTTGTTATGAAGGATCACAAGATCGAGATCACTATCCAGGACATTTACTTTTTGACGAGGTTGCCACCCTTGGGGATGGTGGGTGAGATACACCCAATGTTTCCTAGAGGGAGACATATGGATTATTTTTGGAGTGCCATTGTTTTCTAGGTGATTAAGTAAGGGATTATAGGATCTAGCTATAGGACTTGGAGATATTGGAGACACGAGCTATAACTGCAACAATGATGTGCATAATGGGTAACCATGCTCTCCACAAGATTTCTCGGGGTTAGATGTTGCTAGTGGAGAGTGTGCTCTCAGGGACCTACTATGGGTGAGACCAAATGTTGTTGCATGTTCTAAATTTCTAGTTGAGTTCACATAGGAGATTTATGACAGCGAATTGTTCTTTTGGGATGATATTATGCTCATTCTTCTTTAAGAATATCCCCACTCTTTGACCACATGTCTAGATCTAGGATGGGGGCCCATGAGATCCCAACATATGTCACTGAGGAAAGATACTATGACAAACAAGAGGAGTAGGATTCGGGAGTGTGTTCTCACCTCCATTTTTCACCCATTGGGATCAACTCTCATTGTAGATAGATCAACGCCTTAGAAATAAGCCTCTTAGAGGGGGAAACATCCTTTACATTACACAAATGAGCAATTCCTAGATGATTCAAATGACAAAACCTCTTTTCTATATATAGGAATCTAAGGGGTCACAATATAGACCTAACAATAATAATATAAAGGCACAAAAATAACAATAGTGGGATTCTATGGGGACAATCAGGGCACAACAATAACAATAAGGGATACAATGACAATAGTAATGGGGGAATCACTAGTGCTATAGGGATCTAATATGCCCCTCTCCTTCAAAAAAGTGTTTTCCTCAACACTTGAGTAGTTCTTGATACTTTTGTATAAAATTATCATCCTCCCATGTGGAATATTCAATGGGTAAGTTCTTCCACTTGATGAGATACTCTGAAATTGATCGATTTCGTAGCTGTTAAGTTCTTGTTTCTTTGACTGCTTCAGGTTCCAATATGATTTTTCCTTCCTCATAAATTTCTGGAAATATTGTTTGAACTGGAAGCTTGTCACATATAACTTTCTTTAAGCATGAAACATGGAAAACTAGGTGCACTTGGGAAGCTGCAGGAAGCTCCAATTTGTATGCCATAGTACTTATCTTTTGCAACACCTTGTACGAACCATAATAATTTGGTGATAATTTATTATCCTTCTTAGCTTGCTTGAGGGACATTTGTTTATATGGTTGTAGCCGTAGGAATACCCAATCACCTACATCAAAGCTTCTTTCTTTGTGATGTTGATCTGCGTGTTGTTTCATTCTATTTTGTGCCAAGGTGAGGTTATCCTTTAAGAGTTGAAGAACTATTGTTGATGCTCGATGTGATCTTCCACTACATGAACCTTAGAATTTTCTCTTAAATATGGTGTGATGGATGGTGGATGATATCCATAAAGTGCCATAAATGGGGCCATTTTTGTTGCAGTATGGAAGGAAGTGTTATACCACCATTTAGCTAGAGGCAACCATTTGACCCATTATGTATGTTTATTAGATACAAAGAAACGAAGATATCCTTCCAAACATTTGTTTACTATCTCAGTTTTCCCATCATATTGAGGATGATAAGATGAGCTATGAGCTAACTGAGTACCAAGACAGAAAATAAAATATTTTCCAAAAATTTCCTGTGAAAATAAAGGATCTCTATCGCTTACAATAATCTTTGGGTTTCCATATCTTTTGATTGTTTTCCATAAATGTAGTAGAAAATTGTACTTGCTTTAAATGGATGGAATAATGCACAAAAGTGTGCATACTTGGTAAGTCTGTCAATTACCATGATAACGCTCTTTCCTTCAGACTTGGTTAAACCTATGATAAAATCCATTGAAACCTCCTCCCAATGTTGGCTTGGAATGGATAAAGGTTGTAATAGTCCTGGGGTCTTAATTGTTTCAACTATATTTTGCTGGAAAACCAAACATTCTGCCACAAACTTTTGAATATCCGCTTTAAGGCCATCCCAAAAAAAATCCTTCTTAACCCTGTGGCAGGTTTTTAGAAATATTGAGTGCCCTCCTAAGGGAGAGGTGTGCAATTCCCTAAGAATATTTTGTTTGAGTTCGGAATTCTTACATAGGTATAACCGATCCTTGTACCATTATGAATCATTTTTCCAGCTTAATGTATCAGATGTACTAGGATCTTGTTGTATCTTTTGAATGAGTTCCCACACTTCCTCGTCATTCTTCCATTCATCCCTTGCTTCCTTTATCCAATATGGTTGGAGAAGAAATGGCACAAAGAAATGCTTCTACATCCTCATCCTTTCTTGAGAGTGCATCTGCCACAAAATTTTGGTTCCCTTTTCCATAGATGATTTCAAAGTCATAACCCAACATCTTTGTGACCCATTTTTGCTGCTCTTCTGAAGATAATATTTGTTTTGAAAAGTATTTAAGACCATCATGATCTTTTTTTACCTTGAAGTGTCTTCCCATTAGGTAGGGTCGCCATTTCTTAAGTGCATGTAGTATTGCCAACATTTCCATCTTATAAATAGCTTTGTGTAAATACTTTCATTTGATTGGATTACTTTCAAAAGCAATGGGTCTTTCTTCTTGCATTAAAACAACACTAATTCCATTTCTTGAGGCATCACATTCCAAAATAAAGGTTTTTTTGAAGTCTGGTGTAGCTAAGGTTGGTGCTTGGCACATTTCCTCTTTAAGATGTTCAAAGGTCTTCATTGCTTCTGGAGTCCATGAAAATGAATATTTCTTCAATAATTTTGTTAGAGGTGTTGCTATTCTCCCATAATTCTTAACAAACTTGCAATAATAACCTGTCAACCCGAGAAATCCTCGTAGATGCTTTATGGATGTGGGGAGTTTCCATTCCTTAATGGTTTTAATTTTGCTAGGTCACCTTAACACCTTCATGAGATACCAATATGACCCAAATATTCCACCTCTTGTACTCCAAATAAACATTTGGAGATTTTTGCATATAATTGTTTCTCCTCCAATAGTTTGAGCACCATGTCAACATGTTGGACATGATCCTTCCAAGACTTGTTGTAGATTAGTATATCATCAAAAAATACTAACACAAATTTTACAAGGAAGGGTTTGAAAATGGAATTCATCAAACCTTGAAATGTAGAAGGTGCATTAGTAAGGCCAAAAGGAATGACCCAAAATTCATGATGACCCTCATGAGTTCTAAATTCAATTTTTGGAATGTCTTCAGTCTTCATTCTGATTTGATGATATCTTAAACAAAGATCCAACTTGGTGAAGTAAATTGATTATGAAACTCATCCAATAATTCATCAATGACAGGAATGGGACATTTATCTTTAATAGTGAGCTTGTTGAGCTCCCTATAATATGGACACATGCGCCATGATCCATCCTTCTTGTGAACCAATACTACTGGAATATAGAAAGAATTTTGACTAGATTGAATTATACCAGCCTTTAGCAATTCTGTAACCATATGTTCAATTTCACTCTTTTGTACATAGGGATATTTGTAAGACCTGAGGTTTGGAGGAACACTTCCCAGAATCAAATTAATAGCATGATCATGATAAAGAATAAGTGGGAGTCCTTTGGGACTCTCAAATACCTTGAATGATTGTCCAAGACTTTTTGGAGATCTGGAGAAATGGATGATTTCGATGTGGGAACCTCTAGTGAACATAATTGTGCAATTATGCCTCATTTTTCTTTCCTTATAAGCTTTTTCCATTAGAGCTGATTATCTTTCCTGGTTTCCTTGTGATACCCCTTAATTCAACTCCCTTCCCTTCTAAAGAGAATTTAATGAAAAGTTCTTGAAAATTAAAATCTATTGTACCCAAGGATTGTCGCCATTGGACTCCTAGTACAACATCATCACCACCCATTGGAATGGAAAGAATTGGGCTATTCAATACATGGATAGCTTGATATTATGGAACTTTCCTCCACTTGCAACCATCACTTAACACTCTGGTGTTGGATATAGGAAGCAATTCAATTCCCTGGCTATCTTACAATGAATAAAATTATGGGTACTTGCCGAATCAATCAACACTATTACCTTTTTCTTCTTGATATGCCCTTCTATCTTGATAGTTTGAGGAGTGGTAATTCCAGCCAATGCATTACAAGATATGGTTGGATTCATTTCTTCTTTTCTAGGGTTTGTTTCCTGGTGTATATCCTCTTCTTTTAACATTTCTTGTTCCTTTTCTTCCTCCTCTCACAATCTATGTTAAAATAATTTCTTCTCGGCACACTTATGACCTTTAGTGTATTTTCTATCACAATTGTAACAAAGCCCTTTTGCTCTTTTTTCTTCCAATTATTGTGGTGTCAACCTTGTAGATTGTGGATGGCTAGGGGCAGCAACACTTCCATCTCTATGATTGTGAGTGGTAGGCTTCCTTGTTGCCATAATTTTGCTTTCCATTTTTCTTGCCAACCTGAATGCCTTCTCGAATGAATTTGGTTCCCAAAGGTGAACCTCATTTTGGATGTTATATTTCAAATTCCCTATGAACACATCAATCCTATGCTCATATGGAATATCTTTTACCCTTATATTCAATTTTTGGAAGTCCTCAATGTTCTCCATCATTGAACCCTTTTGTTTGAGATCTATCAATTGGCTAAAAAAAGTGTTTCTTTTTGTATCCTCATAATGTGCTACCATTTCATCTAAAAAAATAGCCCAAGTGAAAATTTGTTTATGAGAGAAAAGCCATTGATACCATACAAACTATTTTGGTTCCAAATATGAAATTGCAATGCGTACCTTTTGTGTGTTTTGCAAATTATGGAGAAAATTGCTCCATTTGTAGTATCCATGTTCTGGTATCCTTGCCATCAAACTTCCTCATATTGATCTTTGGAACATGGTGGTTCTTTGATCCAACATTAGAGTCTATGAAATCATGATTAACATTTATTTTGTTCTCATCATGATTTTCCTTTACTACCCTTTCGCCATTAGTAAGCATTTCTTGTAGAAACTTTGTCAAATTTGTCTTCAAATATTCTATGTCTTTCTTTAAATCATCCATCTTAGTTTCCACGCCATCCATCATAGCTTCCAAGTCATTCATCTTAGCTTCAACATCATTCATCTTAGCTTCCACACCATACGTCTTAGCTTCTACGTCTTTCTTTAAACCATCCATCTTAGCTTCTATTACTTTTTGTGCGAGTGAAATTTTTTGCACTTGGTCTTGTAATTTTGATATATCATGTTCCATTTCTTCCTCTTCTTCATGAGTCATGCTAGATCTTTCAGGTTGCTCACTAGATTTTTCCATTTTCTTTCTTCGGGGCATCAATTACCAATAATAATGCTTCACTACGCCCTTTTAATTCCTTCAAACTAATTTTTCAAACCAAGCTTATTCAAAAATTTAAAAAATAAACTACACATTTTTTTTTGTAGGAGATCGAAATTGAATTTGATGTATCTCTGTAATTTTGGATCTCTAAGGTCTGAAATTTCTTCCTACGGTGACCCTCTAAGTAATATTTCTAACCCTGCAAGTCTGATCAATATTGGATTCTCCAATGAAGAGTTATGCCAAATCTCCCATGATGACCTAAGTATAGACTGGTTTAGTAGAGCGAACTTGTATGATGTGCCACGGGTCACTGTTTCAACCTTAGATTTTGAAAATGATACCAAAATGTATGACGATTTTCCCAAGGTCACCTGTTTGGAATGTCATTCGGGGGTCTTCACAAATCCTAACTTCCTCAGATCATGTCTCCAAAAATATAGCGAGACAAGATCTGAAATTCAATCCCAAGGTTCAGACCGATTCCTTCTCAAATGCTTTTTTCTTTTAGCTTCTGAAACTTTGTATAGAAAACATTATACCTAAACTTCCAGGATGACCTATTTGGAGCAGCGAAACCCTAGAATCCAAAGCTCTGATACCAAATGTTATGAAACTAGTTCACAAAAACATATATCAATGCCTTAAAAATAAGCTTCTTGTAGGGGGAAACCTCCTTTACATTACACAAATGAAAAATTCTTAGAAGATTCAAATGAAAAAACCTCCTTTCCATATATAGGAGTCTAAGGGGTCACAATATAACCAAAGTTGACCTAACAATAATAATATAAAGACACAAAAATAACAATAGTGGGATTCTATGGGGCACAATAATAACAATATTGGGACAATAGGGGAACACCTATAACAATAAGGGATACAACGACAACAGTAATTGGGGAATCACTAGTGTTATAGGTACCTAATAGGTTTCAAGAGAATTTCTTCTTCTGGACCCTAAAAAATGGATGCCCCTCTACCCAAAAATTGTGGGGAAATATAATGTCCACAATGTGGATGTGGTTTAAATTCCTGGGTTCAAAGTAAGGGTTGTTTGAACTAATCATCAGCATGGGAAACATGGTTCACATATGCAAGGTCTTCTATGGGATACTAATTACAAGTGAATTCAAATTCCACTGATGTTGAGGCCGAAGTGTCTTCAGAGGATTGATCTAAAGAAACACACTCAGAAGCTCCTTAGAGTATGAATAAGTCAATCCCATTGATGATGACAAGTAGAGAATGGGCACAAAAGTGTCTATCATTTCTACATTAGGAGGAGGAATCACAATAGTTGGTTGAGTAGCCTCATGTCTTGGTCCTAAATAGGTGTTAGGAGTTGTTGGTAGAGAAGAAGAAGGATCACTATGTTTGGCATCCATTTTGTGAAGAACTATGAGGGCATCGTAAAAATAGTATAGATCCATATATATCGCACAAAGCATAAGGGTGATTTGTGCATAAGGATTTATTTTTCTTGGACACTTTAGGTAAGGTGACTTGCACCTCAAGGACGTGAGGATCTGGCTCAAGTTCCTCCTTAGAAATGATTCTCTTTAGTTGGGGAAGGTGAGGTTAATTTATAGTGGAATGGCCAGGAATATCACAAAAAGTGCATGCAAGAGTAGGCTTGGTGCTTTAGATGGAGTGGTTTCTACTTGTTGTCGAGCGATAAAAAGGTGTATTTTTAACTCCTAATTATCTTCACATTAATTGTCAACCTAGGGATGACTTTTTATTTCAAGAGTGTACTCAGTCTGAGGCGGCTATTTACTCAAGAGTAATGTTTTGCAGCATAGTACTTAAAATCCAAAAGTAAATGAATGCTTGAAAGAAAATCTACTTACAGCAAAATACCTTGAAGCCTAAATCATTCATTTGGAAAAATAAGCAATGTATTAGTTAAGGGTCTAGTAACAACAACTCATCCCTTTAGAAACTAATGTAACCAAAAGTAATCAAGGAACAGATCATCAATTTGGGGACTAGACAGCAAATGCCAATGCCCACTACAGTTTCATATCGTTCTGCACACCAAAACAATCAATAATGCGAATAACAGGAAATGGAACAGCAGCTAGGAAATGTAACAACAACTGAATTCAATAAGCAACAACACCTTAGTCTACCAGAATAAATGCAACAATCGTGTTCTACAGAAATCAAATGGCAATCCCCTATCTTTAAAGATGAATCGAATAGCACATGGTAAATAGAACAACACTAATTAATGATAGAATATGGAACAACACTTGAAAGCCAAATACAAATGCATAATAACTTAACACATGGCACACCTTAATAGTAATTTGATCTGGTAATCCAATTATCAGTCTTAGTTATAAAGAATACGACTGCATTTTGTAATGGAACAACAATGTCAATAGATTCAACAATCGCAAGGAAATATAATCTCTAAGATGAATTCAGTAATACCAATTAAAGAGTGTTACAACACAGATACACTGTAATCGGACAACAATACATTCTGTAAGGATCACCAACGTTATATCAATGATTAAAAGAACAACAATGTGTTACCAAGTCAAGATGAATCAATACGACAATCCTATCATAGAGAACGATATTACTCTATTAAACATAAATCAAATATAACAGAACTATGATGTAAAATAATAGAACATACTAGATTACCAAATAACGCTAATAAGCAAAACCACACATAAAACAAGAAGATAATATATAGCAGCAGCAACGTACTCCACCAGAGGTTGGGCCCTTAGCCGCCAGCAGATGCTGTTGGGTTACTTCAGATGAACAAAATGAACAACAACGCCCGAATCATGTATTTAATCATCAAATTGTAAAATCACTACAACCGCTGAAGCTTTGAGAATTACAACATGCAACAATCTCCTTTTCCTCTTATTCTATCATGAATCCTTACTTCTAAATCTCTAATTCAAATCATAATTTTGAATCCTTAAGTCTCCATCTCTAAATTCATCATCCCCTTCTCTGATCTATGTTCTCATTTAAATAAAGAGAGATCAGAGAGAAGTTACAACAAAGATAATTACAACATGATTTCTATTGCAAAGTTGGATTGATTCTAACCAATTGATCAACAAGAAAATATATTCCCATTCAACTTTTAACAAGAGCAAGGCGAATTTGGCTTTGCAGCTGAGATTTGGAAGACGGCTGCAACAACAAATCTGAGAAAATCGTGCTCAAAGAACCCTGTGTTTCTCTGAGTACAAGCCGAATTTGGGCAAACCATTCTTAAAAAAGTTAATTGGGTCCATTCTTCACAAAACCCATGTTTCAGATTTTACAAATTCTTCTTCATTTGCTCAGAATCTCAACCGCAAAACTATCACTTCTTATTCCAATGAATTTCTAAGTTGGCACATTTAATGGTCAAATCTTCAATCTAGAAATTATCTTGGAGGTTAAAAATGGTGAATAATGTTATAACCAATTTATTAAACTTTCATTGATAAAATCATGCATAATCATCAATTTATTAGAAATAAAGGAAGATAAATAATATTCATCCATAAGAGCATAAATCATTTATAAAATGGATTTAAATGCTAAATTATAACAAATGATATAATAAAGAAGAGTAAAAATGGATGAAATAAGTGTTACAAAGTGGTCGTATTCATGGCCCAACACTTGTGTTGCCTTATCCTTTCCCCTTATTTTCTTGTCTTTTCCCCCCTCACTAGATGATTTCGTAACAAGAGTAGCATATTGGTAAGGTTGTGATGGAACTAAAGCAGAGGTGGTGGTAGTGGGAACTAGATGAACTAGTTTCAAAACCATGTAAGATTTGAGTTGATCGTGAGGAGTGTTTACAAGAGGATCAATATACCAAAATGGGATCCCCAAAGTAAGGTTATGTAGACTCAGCATAGTCATCACAGGAGTGGAGAATATTCCTGGTGGTAGGAATAAGAAATGAATCTAGTCTAATGGATGGTGTCTAGGAGGGACTCTTCTAGAGGTACAGGTTAAGTCTTAAGTAGTAGGTTTTTGTTGAGCTACTTCCTGGGAAGATGTATCGATATGATTTTTGGAAACCCATGACACTTGAAGCATACAAACATTGGAAGAGCTATGTTCAATGGGAAAAGGTGGATGGTTGTAATATCCCCCTAGCAAAGAGGAACCTTTATAAACCCCCGGAGAGATTTTAGTCAAAGAAGGCATGGAATTATTACCCGCCATCAACGAAATGACATTCTAAGGAGATGTATAATATTGAGGATCGTAGTAAGTCAATTGATTGGTGGTGACTATATTCCCATTTTAAGGGAAGCTCATGGTACGAAAGACAAAATATTTGACCGCTTCCATAGTGTACATGAAACTAAGACCAAGTAAGAGGTTATAATCAAAAGGTGCATCAATGAATTCAACATCAATCATGACATTATTTCCAACAAAAACGATGGGAAAATTATGATAGAGACCAAGAGGTTTCAAGGGGCACCCATCGTATGAACGAAGAGTGATAGTCCTTTCCAAGTCACTTCCAGACAATAGCAGACATCATGCAAGTGGATGAACCTTTGACAATGATAAACCCATAACCCAGGGATCCTTACATATATGGGGAAGGTTGGGGGTAAGATACTGACCCAATAACACCATTAGTAGCATGAGATGACCTTGGTGTAGATGAAGCACCAATTCGAGGGAGATCAAGGAGGATAATATAGACATAGCCCAATTGGGAATAGATCATATAATACTTCAAAGTCGTCTGGATAGCTTCTTCTTCAGTTTGGGGAAAATTGGATGTGGCATCCTTACCAATAGGGGTGAGAGTGGATTGCAAGAACCAATCCATATGAACACAATATTCAACTTCCAGATCTTTACATAAGTCCATTACAGGACATCGTCGTAAGGTGGGTGGTAGAAGTTTGATGGAATGAGGTCAAAAGTTCAGTACTAGTATCATAATGGATATGTAACTGGAAGTAAGACAAAAATGCACTGGAAAGAGTAACAAATATAGACTGAGATGCACGGGGCTGATCGACATACCATCTCGTAGCAGCTTTGGTGAGGAATGCATAGACAAATGGAATCCCATGTGATAGAGTTAGAGGAACACGAGATGTGAAATGAGTGGACATGGTTAGTGGGATCCTCTATGGAATTCCCTTCCAATTTCACTATATTGGATGGGAGTTTAGTCGACATAGGTGGCCAACTCGAATCATGGTGAAGAGTATTGTTAATTATTCAATTCAAATCTGGGAGACTTAACATGGCCATATAAGGAAGAAATGGTTAGGAAGGACCCATTCCTTATGAGGTTCCAATGTTACCTCCAAGAGGTGGATGATGATTATCACCCACATTACCACAGACATTTCCTCTGCTATTGGTGCCCATGTTAGAACTGACATTACTGCCAATATTGACACTTGACATGGTAGCAGCTCGGGGCTAAGAGGAATCAGAATATGACGATGAGCTAGAAGAATAAAAAAGACTAGATTCTAAAGATGGGCTAGGTAAAGGGACCCTAACTCATTGATAAAGTTTTAATGGATGTCCTAACAGAAACCAAGGGTGAAGATCATGGAGTCTCCATGACAAATTCCTAGGGGCCAAAATGATGTTGAGACAAACAAAATTATAAAGGCTAGAGGAAAAGGTTGAAGAAAAAGAATAATAAAGAGGAAGAAAACACCTAGTGTAGTGGTGCAAAGTGTAAGTTAACTAATTGTATTATTATTCTAATTTAAGAAAACTCATTGTATAAAGAGAAAAATGACTCGTAGCCTAAAGGTTATATATGCATCAAACAAGTCTTAGTACTATGTTTCTAATGGCCTTCCAAATAACATCTTACGTGCAAGATCTCAACTCTGCAATCACATTGGTTGAGGGGAAGGTAAGGTAGAGGGATGGTTGTTTCCCATAACCACTGCCTATAGGCTACTTTTCCTAAGAATGGCCACTATGTTACATTCATCCAAAAGGGGAAAGTGAATCTTGAGCTTCTGGGTAGTTAGCTGCGGACCCAGATTCCCTACTAAGAGTTCAGTAGCCTCAAGGGGAACAACCAGTATCCTTGGCCTAATCTTGACCCCATGTTGGCCAACATATTGTCAATTCAGCCCCTGCTCATACTTCTAAAGCTTGAGAAAAAAGTGTAGCACATCGAGTTATGGAAATCTTGGGTGTTTGAGCGGATAATTTTTGCAGAGATACTTACGTTTTTTACTCCATCGACGCCATATTGAGATTAAAGTCTCTAGGGGCAAATCGAAATCCCTCGAATTCATCTGATAACGATCCAAATATGTGTAGATAATGAGGTTGGGAGCCTGATGTTGGCTAGGGAATCCACATTGTGCAAGAGTTAAAGGTCTTGCCTAAGAAGGCAGATCGATAGGCTTTAGATGCCTACATTAAAGAACCCATTCAAGCATGAGCCATTAGAATGATTGGGATCTGGTATTAGGCTTCATTTTTTGGAAAGTGAAGGATGTCGTGACAACTATTTGTAGTTTTCCCCCTTGTCTATGATGGTTTCTCATTGGATACCCACATGCATCAAGGATCCAGATCTTCTTGCATGGAAGAGATCCCCCTCCTCTCATAAAAAACCCAGATCTATCGCTTAGGTCCATATCCAAATGAGAGACAAGTAGAAGGGAGATCACAGGGCATGGATCCAAATTCAGAGGAGTTATATCGGGTTTTTAATTAAAACCATTTTTGGAAAATCAATCTTGTTAAGGTTTTGGAGAATGAATATAGTGATAGACCTAAAGCAAAGTGCCCAAAATATCACAGGTGTTCTTGCTTCATTACAAACTCAATTTTTCAAGAAAAGTGTTATAGGATGTGGTCCATTTGAAATACTATGGTATTCAAAAGAATTCCACCATTATCCTGAATTTAAGATTGCAAGGTGGTGCCTCAAGAGCAAGCATTCCACCTGGATCAACTTTAGTTGGAAAGGGTCTGACCTCGTTCAAGGATGCATTGTGGAGTAGGTAAATCTCCTCTGTGGATAGAGGTGATCCCTCTATCCCTAGAGTGAGTATAGCTACAAACAGAACAACCTAATGAAAACTTCCTTAAACTAGAATTGAATAAGAGGGCTTACCTCTTATAACGCTAATTCGTTTGATGACAACCTCGCTCCTTTGCTCCAAATTCCTTTTAGTTCTTCTCCTTTAAATACCTGAAACAAATACACAAGAGACAACAACAAACGTAATAACATAAAATCATGTTCAACTTACTTAAAAATTCAAGGAATCTTAAGCCAACAAATGTAATATGATACTCAATGTAGGAAATAAATCATTAGTTGTATTGATATATAGCTCAGAAAGAGATACAACCAAAGCCTTGACATTGCAAGTCTCCTCTGACGTATCCAGGTTCCAACACCACTTCTAGCATCTCATCATTAGCCTCAACATTGGAAGTTTAAGGCTTCTTCCCTTTAGTTCCAAACCAAACTAAACACACTATTCTCCCTTTACACATATAGAATAGAAGGTAAAAAGCTATAGATATCTTGTTGGTTATTCAAGCTCCAAAAAATACTAGCTCAACTTGGAAAAGGAGGAGTTTATATAGCTTTGATGGAGGGGAGATGGTTCCTCTTATGATGGGAGAGGGCTTATCTCTTTGGTTTGTTCCATATTTATAGGGGAAAGGAGCCCAAACAAACTCTCTCAGCTTTATCCAGCCCAACCATTTACTAGACTTCCATTCACATGGCTTCTAGACCTGGAAGCTTCGACTCCATTTTTAAAAACTTTCCAAAAGAGGATTGATGCGAGTGATGAAGGGCTCACTTTCACCATATGGCACTAGGTCTGGTTTCAAACTCTCCACAGGGAAGGAACTGATCACTAGCACTAGTCTTGAAAACTGTGATTGAAAGAAGATTCTTGGGAAATGATGCAAGAGGGGAATGTTTTTCTCATGAATATAGATGTAGGAATTCTATTCATGATGGGAAAGAATATAGAGTTCATTGTAGAGGTCCTCTAAGATAGAGGAACCAGGAGTACATGGACAGTGACAAAATGTTGTGTAACAAATTCCCTCTAAAGCGTGAAGGCCGAACTAGAGTGAGGGGTGAAATGCTTTACAAGTAGATGCATAGAACCAAAGACGGTTGTCAAAAAACCTGCAATAAAGCATAGATACATATACATCACTGAAAACTCTGATAAATGATACATGAATCATGGTATGGATGCATCCATCGAGAGAAAGATCATGTAAATGGATCCAAGGTATGGTTGCAACCACACAATAATGAGAAGGATCACATATAAAAACTCATGGTATGTTCAAATCCATCCATTTGAAAGAGACATGTATATCAGCATGATCATGTCACATAGCCTTGCAACCTGGACATTAGTAATATGAGCCTAGGGTCTTGTGCTCCAACACAACCTGATCGAGTACAAATTCTAACATGTGAATATATGTGTCAAAGTCGAACATGCTAGAAAATTGCTTGATTATCAGTCAATGATGTGAATAGTTAACAAGCACAAGAGAAACCACCAATAATGATGATGGTGCTCAAGGTACCAACAACAAAATCCATGGAGTGTGAATAAGGAACTAATGTCGAACACCCCTGAAATCACCTAATCGAAAGCCAATGATGTGAACTTGTTGTTGAGTGTGAAGAACTTTCTATTAGAGCATGCAATCTCTAAGGTATTGGAAAGGAGTCTCCCAGCTAACTTCCTCGATGATGAGTTGAATTCGACAGGAAGTGACCTTATTGAAGGAGGGCCATGACGTATCCCACATCATCGACACAAGACAAAGGAATGTAATGATTTTGGATGATACAGAGAATCAGGAATGAGTGTAATTGTAGAAGGATAACTCTTGAACATATCAGCGACATGACTTTGGAGTTTGGAAACTTTTTGGATCCATAATCGGAGGTCATGATGACGTGGTAGAGATCAAATGGAAAGGAAAAAATGAATGGCCTAACCCAGGAAATTCAATGATGAAGTTTGGATATCCCAACCATATATGAAGCAGAAAATGCCATGTTCAAGAGTGAGCTACCGACACAATTGATGGAATTTCCAATTTCCCCCCATTATTTCTGGCGAGTACCCCAATTATTTTTTATCACAAGATTGAAGGGCATAACATGTGCTTGTAGAAGATTATAATTAAGATCTTCATCCATAATTTCTACTTCAACATGTACTTTATTTCCTTCCAAGGTAATGGCAAGATTAGGAAGGACATTGAATGGTCAAGAATCACGGCTATCAAAAGCTTCCAAAGTGTTAGGTGATTGGTTGAACGTAGGAGAACTAGTTTCCTTCCACCAAGAGACAGACATGATGCAGGTGGAAGCACCTTCATCAATGATGGTCCTGTGGATTATCTTCTCATTAATGATGACCTGAATGAGAAAAGAAATCTGATGAGGCAAGTGCCGAATGTGGTTTTCCAGATCAACACAAATGATATTTGAGTCAAATGGATCAATACCTCCAATAGTCAATAGTAAGGCTATCCGCTAAGAAGGACATCTTTAAAGGACCTTGAGAGCAGACATAGTTGATGGTGCTTGAGCCAAATCCTCAAAAATGTTATAATGTTGAGTGGCTCGAGCATTTAGATTATACAAGGACTTTCGCAGCACGCCCCGAGAGGGCGGTCGAATAGCATAATCAGGATTAGGTCACTCTATATGGAGAGGACCAGAGGAGGAAAAGATAGATGAGGAAGGAGCACCTTCTTTCTCTTTCCTTACTATCAGAGTGGGTGTTTGATAACCTTTCATTCTGGTAGCTACATTTATAGGCGTACTCATCATAAACACTTGGGAACCTAAGGAAGCAAAAGACTAAGGCTGGTCTAACTTTTGGGTCTGCTGGGATGGAAAGGGCTCTTTCAAGATAGTTGGGGTCACTTTGAGAAAACAACTAACTTTATACCGTCGTGGACAATCTTTAGTATAGTGATCCTCCTTAACGATGAGGCATGGATACTTGGGCTTTCTTTGAGAAGCATCACCAACAAATGACTTAGGGGGGGCCTGTTTTGGGGCATCGGCTTTGGACTTACCTTTGCCTTTCTTTTTACCTTTAGAGGGTTTTTCTACTGCGTTAGACTAGATAGCATGAACCTCGTAGAGTTTACTAGGACTAGGTGGATTTTGAGAGGGATCATTAGAACCAATGTTTGAGACCACCTTCTCTTTGGAAAAATATTTTGTAAGGGTCTGAGACACCGAACCAATCACTCCATTAATAGGTGGGGTAGTTGGAGACTTCAATGTTTTTAGATTAGATAATGGTCTTGGAGCATCGGGCAACATATCATATAATGTGCCAGATTTACAAATAGACAAGGTCTAAATACTAGGCACAAGTAATGGCTTGCTCCTTAGTGACATAGCCACCCATAGCTATGTCCTTAGCAATTTTGTTGATGAATGACTTGGTAAACCATTCAATCAACAACTGATCAGCAATTTCAAATTTGATCAGGCAACGTCAACGCCTCCATTCATGGATGTGATCGGAGATATGGGTTGTAGTGTCTTGCTTAAGAGACATAAGCAGATGGGTGCCAATTTCATAGCGAACTCGGAGCTGAAAAACTGAGAGGAAATCCATAGCGAGAGTGTTAAATTCATTGTAGGCACCTCGAGGTAATTCGATGTAGCACTTGGCTACAGCACCTGTGAGAGTTCATTGAAAAAGTTGAAGATGAATAGAATCATCAATGTACGAATTAAAGGAGCACCAAAGGTGTTGTGTCATCACGTGGGCTTGTGGATCCTCCTTCACTTTTCCCTCAAACTTTGGACAATCGCTCAGAATATTGGAGGGAATTGGAGGCCAGTATGGCAAATGAAGAATGGGATCAATCGTGATTCTAGAAACATCTGGCAGCTCCAATGTGGCCAAGAATGGCAATTGCATATTAAAAGGCATTTGGAGCCTCTGAGCGGGCCTAAAATGTAGAACCCATCCTTGTTGGTAAGGATTTTGTCCACATAGTGGAGGATTTTGTTCGTATGGCATTTGATTTTGCCCCCACTATAGCTTACCTTTCCTGTAGGGAGGATTTTGACCTAAGTAGCCTTGATATTGTCTGGCCATAGGTTGTTGATAAGAAACATACGAGTTAAAACTTTGTTGAGCTTGTTGGACTTCGACATATGGATTTTGCACCTGCTACCCCTGGACATTAGTTTGGTGAACCTGCTGCCCTTGGACATAAGGATTTTGCACTTGCTGTCCTTGGATATAAAGATTTTGAACCTATTGCCCTTGGACATAGGGATTTTGAGCTTGCTGTTGCAAGACTTGACCTTGGCCTTGCAAAGGTTTACCCTGTTGATTTGAGTACAAGGGTTGGCCTTACTGCTGTAAAGGTTGTCCTTGTAGCTGTAGAGGTTGACCTTGCGAAGGCATAGGTTGGGAAGCGAGGTTAACAAAATGCATCTGCAGCCGCAAAGTTTGTTGCGATTGTTGCAAGGGTTAACCTATGGTTATTGCGGTTTTCCTTGCTATTCCATTGTCTGCCCTTGCTATGCAAGGATGGCCCTTGTTGCTGCAAAGATTTCCCTTGCTGTTGTAAGGATTTCCCATGCTACGACAAAGGTACTTGAATAGTTCTGTGAGAAATACCTTGAAAGTTCTTGAATTGGATCTGGCCATATACAACAGGCATGACAAAAGGGCCAGGCTGAACATAAGGTCTAGCTTGAGGGATGTAAGGCTAATTTACCATCGCTTGTGAACCATATGGAACATAAAGAGGTTGAAAAGGACCCTGAGCCACATATGGCTGCTGGTACTTGACATTACTTGACCTAGACAGACCAGCAGGGTTCGATTTCTCATATTGGACATTACTCGATCCAAAATGACTAGTAGGGTTCAGAAGAGCACCGTAAGAGGGCTGGTTCATTCCAACCATGTGAGCTTATGAGCCACTCACATTGGTTGCGCCAGACATCATGGAGATATTCAGATCTTCCCCGCCAGGCATTGATACAACTTGTCCACTTACTGGAGGGTTCAGAGAACTTACAGAGACTTGACTCGAGACTTTCGGTTGAATTGGAAGAGTCGGTTGAAATGACGAAATAAATGGATTAAGAATGTTGGGTTGCATCGGAACTAAAGTGACTGTAGTATGCACATTCGGTTGAGAGGCCAGGTTCTAAATGAATGGACCTGAGGTAGGTATAGCACCAGATGACTAGATAGGGTTGTGATACAATGAAAAAGCACTAGGAGTGTCGACACCAACTGATACAGAGAGGTATAACCATGCGGCAATGAAGGCCTACTATGCTCAAGGTAAATGCCGGTTGAAATGCTTTCGAGGGGATAATACCAAAGTAATACCTGGTTGATTGTACGAACTGTACGGATGTTGCGGTGATATCACAACAGGATTGAGCAAAGGATTCAGAGGGAAAACAACTAACCCTTGCTGAGCTTCGGGGGTCGGTGGACTCTCAAGAGTCTGGATAATATTATTCGGGGATTCCGAGCTAGATTGGTAAGGCGACCCAATATATGATGGGGGAGGATGAGATGACAAAGGTTGAATACTCAGAACAATTCCAAGTTCAACACCTTGATCCTTGAGTGACTACAGGAGTTCAGGAAGAGGCTCCTCAAATGATCTTTCAGATGGAGGACTGGAAGAGGAACTAGGCAAACCTGATGGTTCTGCCACGATGGCTTTGTATCAAACAACAAGAGAAAAAGAAATTAATTTCAGGGCTTCTTCAAAATGTACGAAAGGTATACTCACGATGTGGTCTACAATAAGACTATCAAGAATGTGATGTGATCGTGGGCAGAAATATTTTAAGATGTTGAAATAGGTTGGTGCCTTTTCATGTTTTAAGAGTTGAGAAAAAGGAAAATATGACTCTATCACTTTTGGTTCAAACGAGCTCGAAAAGACAAGTTCTCGATGATATTTTTAAATTTAGAGAGTCAAAAAGACCAAAACAACCACTCAGGATAATCTAGGCAAAAGCATTACCAGGTAACCGTGAAGTGCAGAATGCCTCTCAGTGAATCGAGAAGTATGGGCATGAAATCTCCCCAAATGTTGTGTTTGGTGTATCATGTTTACAAGGTGGAAGACTCGGCTTCCTGTGGATAAAGGATTGGAAACCTAATGGGGTCTCCCTTTATATATGTGACGGTACGAGGAGCACAAGTCTGTACTAGTGTTGTCTAGTGCCAAAGTGAATGACAGCTGCTAGGTTAAAGACATCGAAACACGTCTCTAGCCTAAACCTCTAAAATGTGAGTGTTAGGTTTCAAATGCACCTTAGGTTAGTTGAATACATTTTAAATTTTATCTTGAAATTATGTTTAGTTTTTAGGCCCTATTGATGTGACTCAAAAAACTCTTATATGTAGCCAAATGAGACAAAACCCTTTCAAATCGATGAATGTTTACATTAATGAGAGTAGAGAAAACAATCAATGCAACAAACAAGCAACTGAAAGAATGATGACTCTTCACTACTTCACTTTTTGAAAACAAGGTAATGAAAAAAATATTTCCACTTCCTATATTCCTATCAAATGCACTTGAACTAGTCCTTTCATGGTAAAAGAAGTTCATTTCCTTTCGAATACAAAATGATGACGCAACTCTAGCTTTCACTGATGCTACTTAATGCAGCATATTGATCCAGAAAACTAGAATGATGTGTTTTTCAATGGAACGATAAAATGAATATTTCACATAAACACTTCAATGAAAAAAAATCCAAACAATCAACATCAATCATATGCAAAAGAAGAAAAAGAGAACTCTCTCCAAACCAAACATGAAAATACTCAATAGAAACAAGATGGGCAATTTTAAGCTATGATTGAAAGGAGACGTTCAACCAAGAGAAGAGAAAAGTGAACTTTTCAAAATTGTTCAATTGAAACCAAAGAAATAAAAAGAACTAGAACACAAAATGCATGGAGCAGTTAACTAGCCACTTGACTTGCTGAGCATAGAAACAACTGAATGGACAATGACCTAGATGCCCTAGGGCCACAAACCATCCAAACACTCAAAAAACCAATTAAGGAAAACTTAAACCAAACAAGCACACCAAAAAAGATAATGAAGCTTTCTAGCGAGGGAGAACAAAGACAAATAGGCTAACAGGCATAAATTATGAGGGCAAGACACACTGGTTATGATTCAGGAGAAACCCCGATCTTCACTGACAGGAATTGGTGTGATTTCCTAACTGATAATAAGCACCACAAGGGGGTACAACATGACTATTTTATAGCAATTCACACTGGTCAGCATGACTGTCAAAAAATAAAACGTGATGATCAAGGATTTCAAGTAAAAAAAAAAAAATTTCAAATCCCAAAACCAAGCTTTTCACTCTAAATTTTAGAACCAAAGCAATAAACCAAGAAAATCATAGAAAACGAAAGGGAAAAGGTGATACAACAAAATTTCACACAAACCACGAAATGAAAAACAATCAAAAGAGAGGGATGGCTCCCTAGTATGGCCACTAATTTGTGGAGTAGGTAAATCTCCTCTGCAGATAGAGGTGATTCCTCTAGCCCTAGAGTGGGTCTAGCCGCAAATAGAAAAACCTAATGAAAACTTCCTTAAACTAGAATCGAATAAGAGGGCCTACCTCTTAGAATGCTAATCCATTTGATGACAACCTCGCTCCTTTGCTCCAGCTTCTTTTGAGTTCTTCTCCTTTAAATACCTAACACAAATACACAAGAGACAACAACAAACGTACTAGCATATAATCACATTCAATTTACTTAAAAATTCAAGGAACCTTAAGCCATCAAATGTAATATGACACTCAATGTAGGAAATAAATCATTAGTTGTATTGATATAAAGCTAAGAAAGAGATACAACCAAAGCCTTGATGTTGCAGGTCTCCTCTGAAGTATCTGGGTTCCAACACCACTTATAGCATCTCATGGTTAGCCTCAACAATGGAAGTTTAAGGCTTCTTCCCTTTAGTTCCAAACCAAGCCAAACACATTATTCTCCCTTTACACACATAGAATAGAAGGCAAAAATCTATAGATATCTTGTTGGTTATTCAAGCTCCAAAAAATACTATTTCATCTTGGAAAAGGAGGAGTTTATATAGTTTTGATGGAGGGGAGATGGTTCCTCTTATGATGGGAGAGGGTTTATCTCTTTGGTTTGTTCCATCTTTATAGGGGAAAGGAGTCCAGACAGACTCTCTCAACTTTATCCAACCCAACCATTTAGCATGCTTCTGTTCATGAGGCTTCTAGCCCTGGAAGCTTCAACTCCATTTTTAAAAACTTGCCAAAAGAGGATCGACACGAGTGATGAAGGGCTCACTTGCAACATATGATGCTAGGTCTAGTTTCAAACTCTGCAAATCTGCGTGGGGAAGGAATTGATCACT
Organism: Pinus taeda; assembly: GCA_000404065.3. Classification (NCBI taxonomy): domain Eukaryota; kingdom Viridiplantae; phylum Streptophyta; class Pinopsida; order Pinales; family Pinaceae; genus Pinus; species Pinus taeda. Next base: position 1,917 of record APFE030535488.1, on the reverse strand, counting down.
AGCGTTGGTCTTGAAAACTGGAATTGAAGGAAGATTCTTGGGAAATGATGTAAGATGTGAATGTTATGCTCATGAACAGGGATGTAAAGGCATGCTCTTCATGATGGAAAAGCATATAGAGTTCACTGTAAAGGTCCCCCAGGATCGAGGAACGGGGAGTACATGGATAGTGACAAAAATTTGTGTAACATGCATTAAATGTTGTCACACAGGAAAAAAAACCCAAATCTAACAATACCAGGTCCATAAATTGTAGAGAAGATGGAGAAAGCCCTAGATTTGTCCATAGAATTATGAGAAATAAGTGGTATTTTCACTATTTTTCAAGAAAAAACTATCATATGTCGATTTAATGGTTTATGGCCCAAATCTGAAGATCTAAATGAGTAGATCTACCTTAATTAGACCAGCGATTATGACATTTATCTGTGTGCAAAAGGTTTTTTTGCAGTTTATTTTGATAATCAGAAAGACTTTGATTATGCCATAAATGAAGGACCATGGTTTTAGGGAAGAGTATGTTTCTTTGTAACCCCACGGTTTCCTAGTTTTGATGCCAACTCAATGGTGGTTACTAAAATGTCAATTTGGGTAAGGCTACATAGTCTTTCACTCCCTTTTTGGCACCACCGGGTCCTAGAAGGCATTGGGAACTCTTTGGAAAGGTTCCTAAAAATGGATAGAGAAAGAATGGACAAAGGTATCTTCACTTTTGCACACATATGTGTGGAGATGAATTTAAGCAAAGGCATTCCTGACTGTATTCACCTGACACAGCAAGACTTCAAGTGGACACAGTGGTTAGATTTTGAAAATAATACCTTTAGATGTCGTATTTGCCATCAAATAGGGCACTTGCAGAATACATGCAATAAATCATAGAAAAGGACTAAGAAAATACCACAAAAGAAAAATGGATGGAAATTCCCAGATCCTCCTTCTTCAGATGATGAGGATGAAGAAATGAATGAGACCCAGCAACATCCAGAGACAAAAATTCAACAAGGTTCTCAAAAGGTAGGAGAAGAGAAGCAGAAGGATCATAACAAATATGCAGAGATTCCCAATAACGAAGTAGTTCTTTCGATCCATGAGAACCAACATGAGGAGAAGAGAAACAATCAAGGCTCAGGTGGAACAAAGAGATCTCATGTTTTTGAGAGCTTAGATAAAGAAGCCCCAAACATTTAAGGAAATAATGAGTTGGCAAATTTTTCAACTAATCTATGACTTGGGGGTAAAAAAGTCCAAAAGAAATAAGGCAAAAAAGAAAAAACCATTTTATCTCGCCAAATGTAATTTTTATTTTTGTAGCCTAGCTACTATGAGTATTTAAAGCACATACACTGGTCTCCATGGACAATGCCTGAATGCACTTGTGCATCTACACTAGGTAACTTTTTATTTTTATCAATAGAAAGTTGTGATCTTTCCTCATATATATATATATATGATTTGTTAATTATTTTAAGGAGATATGGTCAAAGTGAGATAGAAATAATTAATAATTATTTATTTAATAATTATTTCATGAGAGGAATGTGTGATGATTAATGAATAATAAATCAATAATGATTTACTTAATTATGTTGGAAATAATACTGAGAGGGGGGGGTGAATTAGTATTATCACATCAATAATTTTCCATTTCCATAATCAGATTCATATATGCTACTTCCACAACTTCTTATGATTAAGTTAATTGATCTTCAATGAGTGCATTAAAACATTATCAACCATATTATCAGTTAACAGATGCAGTAACATAGAATAGATCATCACACATAAGGCACACACATGAACACCATGATATAAGGTGGAAACCCAATGCGGGAGAAAACCACCTGCTGCAAGTCATCTCCATCTTCTTCTTAATAAGAAAATCCTTTTACAATATTTTGTACTGGTGCAGCCTTA
>APFE030535477.1:0-12585 GCA_000404065.3 Pinus taeda | reverse complement strand
TAGAAACTGTACTCGCTTTAAATGGATGAGATAATGCACAAAAGTGTGCATACTTGGTAAGTCTGTCAATTACCACCATGATAACACTCTTTCCTTCGAACTTGGGTAAACCTGTGATAAAATCCATTAAAACCTCCTCCCAATGTTGGCTTGGAATGGATAAAGGTTGTAATAGTCCTGGGGTCTTAATTGTTTCAACTTTATTTTATTGGCAAACCAAACATTCCGCCACAAACTTTTGAATATCTGATTTAAGGTCATCCTAAAAAAATCCTTCTTAACCCTATGGTGGGCTTTTAGAAAACCTGAGTGCCCTCTTAAGGGAGAGGTGTGCAATTCCCTAAGAATCTTTTGTTTGAGTTGGGAATTCTTACATAAGTATAATCGATCCTTGTACCATAACGAATCATTTTTCTAGCTAAATGTATCAGATGTATTGGGATCTTGTTGTATCTTTTGAATGAGTACCCACACTTCCTCATCATTCTTCCATTCATACCTTGCTTCGTTTATCCAATCTGGTTGGATAATATAAATGGCGCAAAGAAATGCTTCCACATCCTCATCCTTTCTTGAGAGTGCATCTGCCACAACATTTTGTTTCCTTTTTTTATAGATGATTTCAAAGTCATAAGCCAACATCTTTGTGACCCATTTTTGTTGCTCTTCTGAAGATAATCTTTGTTCTAAAAAGTATTTAAGACTATCATGATCTGTTTTCACCTTGAAGTGCCTTCCCATTAAGTAGGGTCTCCATTTCTTAGGTGCATGTATTATTGCCAACATTTCCTTCTCATAAATAGATTTGTGTAAATGCTTTCCTTTGATTGGACGACTTTCAAAAGCAATGGGTTTTTCTTCTTGCATTAAAACAACACTAATTCCATTTCATGAGGCATCACATTCCACAATAAATGTTTTTGTGAAGTTTCGTGTAGCTAAGACTGGTGCTTGGAAAATTGCCTCTTTAAGATGTTCAAAGGCCTTTGTTGCTTCTGGAGTCCATGAAAATGCATCTTTCTTCAATAATGTTATTAGAGGTGCTACTATTCTCCCATAATTCTTAACAAACTTGCGATAAGACCCTGTCAACCCGATAAATCCTCGTAGATTATTTATGGATGTGGGGATTTTCCATTTCTTAGTGGTTTTAATTTTGCTAGGGTCTACCTTAACACCTTCTTGAGATACAATATGACCCAGATATTCCAACTCTTGTACTCCAGAGAAACATTTGGAGATTTTTGCATATAATTGTTTCTCCTCCAATAGTTTGAGCACCATATCAACAAGTTGGACATGATCCTTCCAAGACTTGTTGTGGATTAGTATATCATCAAAAAATACTAACACAAATTTTCTAAGGAAGGGTTTGAAAATGGAATTCATCAAACCTTGAAATGTAGAAGGTGCATTAGTAAGTCCAAAAGGCATGACCAAAAATTCATAATGACCCTCATGAGTTCTAAATGTTGTTTTTGGAATGCCTTCAGTCTTCATTCTGATTTGATGATATCCTGAATGAAGATCCAGCTTGGTGAAGTAAATTGATCCATGCAATTCATCCAATAAGTCATCAATAACAGGAATGGGAAATTTATCTTTAATAGTGAGCTTTTTGAGCTCCCTATAATCTGGACACATGTGCCATGATCCATCCTTCTTGTGAACTAATACTACTGGAGCAGAGAAAGAACTTGGACTAGGTTGAATTATACCAGCCTCTAGCATTTCTGCAACCATATGTTCAATTTCACTCTTTTGGACATAGGGATATCTGTAAGGCCTGATGTTTGGAGGAACACTTCCTGGAATCAAATTAATAGCATGATCATGATCACGAATAGCTAGGAGGCCTTTGGGAGTCTCAAATACCTTGGAATGATTGTCCACGACATTTTGGAGATCTAGAGAAATGGATGATTTCGATGTGGGAACCTCTAGTGAACATAATTGTGCAATTATGCCTCGTTGTTCTTTCTTTAGAAGCTTTATCATTCTGTTAGAGTTGATTATCTTTCCCAGTTTCCCTGCAATACCCCTTAATTCAACTTCCTTTGCTTCTGAAGATAATTTCATGAAAATTTCTTGAAAATTAAAAGCTATTGTACCCAAGGATTGTAGCCATTGGACTCCTAATACAACATCAACACCACCCATTGGAATGGAAAGCATTGGGCTATTCAATATATATTCTCCCATGGATAGCTTGATATTATGGCACTTGCCTGAGCAATTTATGGTTCCTCCACTTGCAACCATCAATTGACACTCTGGTGCTATATATAGGAAGCAATTCAATTCCTTGGCTATCTTACAATGAATAAAATTATGGGTACTTCTCAAATCAATCAAAACTATTACCTTTTTCTTCTTGATATGCCCTTCTATATTGATAGTTTGAGGAGTGGTAATTCCAGCCAATGCATTACAAGATATGGTCGGATTCATTTCTTTGTTTTCTAGGGTTTGTTCCTAGTGTATATCTTCTTCTTTTGACATTTCTTGTTCCTTTTCTTCCTCCTCTTCACATTCTATGTAAAATAATTTCTTCTCTGCACACATGGCCTTTAGTGTATTTGTTATCACAACTGTAACAAAGCACCTTTTCTCTTTTTTCTTCCAATTGTTGTGGTGTCAACCTTGTAGGTTGTGGATGGCTAGGGGTAGTAACACAAACATCTTTATGATTGTGAGTGGTAGGCTTCCTTGTTGCCATAATTTTTCTTTCCATTTTTCTTGCCAACCTGAATGCCTTCTCCAATGAATCTAGTTCCAAAAGGTGAACCTCATGTTGGATGTTATCTTTTAAATTCCCTATGAACACATCAATCCTATGCTCCTTTGGAATATCTTTTACCCTTATATTCAATTTTTGGAAGTCCTCAATGTGCTCCATCATTGAACCCTTTTGTTTGAGATTTATCAATTGGCTAAAAAAAGTGTTTCTTTTTGTATCCTCATAATGTGATATCATTTCATCCGTAAAAATAGCCCAAGTGACAATTTGTTTACAAGAGCAAAGCCATGGATGCCATACAAACTGATTTGGTTCCAAATATAAAGTTTCAATGTGTACCATTTGTGTGTTTTGTACATTATGGAGATCGAAAAATTGCTCCATCTGTAGTATCCATGTTTCAGGATCCTTGCCATCAAACTTCCTCATATCGATCTTTGGAACATGGTGGTTCTTCGATCCAACGTTAGGGTCTATGAAATCATGATTAACATTTATTTTGTTATCATCATGAGTTCCCTTTCCTACCCTTTCGCCATTAGTAAGCATTTCGTGTCGAAACTTTGTCAAATATTTCCTCAAATTTGTCTACAAATCTTCCATGTCTTTCTTTAAATCATCCATCTTAGCTTCCACGCTATCCATCTTAGCTTCCACGTTGTCCATCTTAGCTTCCACGTCATTCATCTTAGCTTCTACGCATTTCTTTAAACCATCCATCTTAGCTTCTACGCCTTTCTTTCAACCATCCATCTTAGCTCTTACGTCTTTCTTTAAACCATCCATCTTATTTTCTGTTACTTTTTGTGCGAGTGAAATTTGTTGCACTTGGTCTTGTCATTTTGATATATCATGTTGCATATCTTCCTCTTCTTCATGATTCATGCTAGAGCTTTCAGGTTGCTTACTAGGTGTTTCCATTTTCTTTCTTTGGGGCATTAATTACCAATAATAATGCTTCACTATGCCCTTTGAATTCCTTCAAACTAATTTTTCAAACCAAGCTTATGCAAAAAATTTAAAAAAAAACTACACACTTTTTTTTTTACTTTGTAGGAGCTCGATATTGAATCTAATGTATCTCTGTAATTTTGGATCTCCCAGGTCTGAAACTCCTTCCTGTAGTAACCCTCTGAGTAATATTTCTAACCCCACAAGTCTGATTAAGATTGGATTCTCCAATGAAGATTTATTCCAAATCTCCCACAATGACCTGAGTATAGATTGGATCAGTAGAGCAATTTTTTATGACAGTCTGCAGGTCATTGTTTCAACCTTAGGTTCTAAAAATGATACCCAAAAAAACTACAGTCTATCCTCTTTCTGTAAATTCTTATAAAAATTCGATCTAATGCTCAGCGCGAAGGTTATGGCAATTTTCCCAAGGTGACTTGTTTTAGATGAAATTTTGGAGCTTGCAAAAACCCTAACTTCCTCAAATCATATCTCTGAAAATATAGAGAGACAAAATATGAAATTCGGACAAGAGGTTTAGCATGATTTCATCTCAAATGGGTTTTTTTCAGCTTCTAAAATGTCGCACAAAAAAATTTATAGCGAAAATGCCACGATGAACTGTTTGAAGCAGCGAAACCCTAGAATCCAAAGCTCTGGTACCGAATGTTATGAAACCAGCTCACAAAAAGATAGAAAAGATAGATAATGCATTAGAAATAAGCCTCTTCGAGGGGGTGGTTCCTTTACATTACACAAATGAACTATTCTTGGATAATTCAAATGACAAAACCTCCTTTCTATATATAGGAGTCTAAGGGGTCACAATATAACCAAGCCGGCCTAACAATAATAATATAAAGGCACAAAATAACAATAGAGGGATTATATGGGGCATAATAATAACAATATGGGGAGAATAGGGGCACAATAATAACAATAAGGGATACAACGACAATAGTAATGGGGGAATCACTAGTATTATAGGGACCTAATAAGACATCTCATTAGAAAAAACACATAGGTCAACCTTAGATGATATGTCACCAAAATAAAAATTAGAAAGGCCTGAACAAACAAAAAGCATGGAGGAATTGTAGACACAAAACGCCAATCATCATGTTATAACAACCACCATGAGTGAAGTGAGCATTAGATCCATGCACTCTTCAAAATACCAAAAAAATGAGATTCAAGATATACTAAAAAGACTTACTCAACAAAAATAAAAACCAAAATGACCATAATGGTCATTTTAGATAAGAAGAAACAATAGTGAAACCTTAATTATTGCTTTCAATTAGATCAGTATGATCCCTTGAAGGATCTGTCAGGTCACCAAAAGCAAAATTCGACAGTAAGCGTCTCTCTACATGATTCAAACAAGCATCAATATTATTAAGGTTGAACCGGTGGTTCCTCAATATGCATTTGATATCTTCCAGACCAGAGAGAATATTATAGTCTACTTGTTTATACTTGAAAAGTAACCAGAGAAAAGTATCAATTTGTTGATGTAGAGAGAGAGAGAGAGAATACAAGAAATTGTGTTTTACCTTTCAAAAATGACCCAAATTTGGAACCCATTTCAATCCTCCTCCAACTATTTTTGAATCAAAGAAGTAAGCCCTATCCATAGATTCCTGAGACTCCAGAATTAGAATTTCTTTGCAAACTTCAACAGGGACAAAATTGAAAAAGATGGCCATTAGTTTCACAGGAAAAAGGTTGATACCGTTTGACACCCACATTCCCCAAACCACCTTGTCTCGCGACCATTCATTGGTGAGGAGCCATAATGGATGTTGCAAATGCATAGGACAAGCAACCCTAAATAGCATCGTGACTAAAATAAAAATCAAAAGGAAGAACCATTGCCCCCTCTAAGTTAAACCTAAAAACCAAGAGGTTGTCCCCCACTCTCCAGACCAAATGATAGAATTCAAGAAGATTGTGGAATTTAGAGCACCTGAATAACATGAAACCCCACAAATTTCGCCACCTTAACACATAACAATACCATAGAAAACACCACAAGAACATAATAGATAACCACACACCAAGAGGAAAAGACAAACCACTTAGAGTGATAACTTTCCAGCCACCACAATTCAACTCTTTGAACAACCAGAGGAAACCCTAACCAATTCAACAAACCACAAAGACCTAAAGACAACAAGGCCAAACCAGAACCTTGGGTAAAACACACTTTTCCTTTAACAGTCCGACAACATCTGCAATTTTAAAACCAAATTGAAAAATGACTTGAATACCAATAGCTAGACACCAAAACGTGGAAAGGATAAGAGATACCTTGAAATTTGCTATTCGGAGAAGGCGTCTGGGTAGAAACAACCACCAACTCAAAAATTGTCCCAATCTCATAAGAATGTAGGTATGACACGAAGAACATTTGAACTACAATACTAACATACACCATAGCACGAGGAAACAAAGTTCAAAAGGACCAAGCAAGAACTCCTCAACACTTAACCAACCAACTGAACAACTCACATCAAGTGAATTGTAGGTGACAGAGGTGGAGGGATTAACCTCACCTCCATTCCTTGACTTTGTGTACCTATGCCAACCCATGTGAAATAACTTACATTTAAAGTGAAGGGACATTAGGTAAGCAACCCAATCCCTCACTCCCACGTGCTGCCACACTATCCAACTCATGGGACAAATGTACCCTAGGCACTGTTAGGACTCCAGGAAACTCTTCTAGGTTGCAGCTCGAAGATCCCTGGTAACATGTAATCTTCAATATTGTTCTCAGAACTATTGGAATGGATGATGGTTTGGATCAAGTCAGATAACCATTTCAGCTCTATTCTCACTCAAGACATGCATGAACACTCTCACCAATACAAGGCTTTAGACCACTAATGCTCAATAATTTATAAATTCAATGGATAGATGGAGAATACTAATTGTACCAGCAGATTGCATACATAAACACATATGAATGGCCAGCTACAGGAAGTAAACGAGACTTGCAAATCTAGTTTATCAATGCAGAGATAAGATGACTGTTATCTGGCATTAGACACAACAAAAAACCTGAATAACCTATTCAAGTGAAAGCATAGAACAGCAAAGAGAATGGACATTGAACATATAATAGCAAAAGAAGCTTATATTGCTAGAATGAAGATGAGAATCTTGAAGGAACAAAGGAGGAATAATCTCTAGAAGTTGAACCCTTGTTACATCTAGTTTTTAACCTTTTATAGGCATTTTACAATGTTCCTGAGCTCTCAAAGGCTTGGAGTCTTAATCTGTCTGATATGTCTTGTTAACTAATTGATTCTCTGAAGAGGAAAGCATGGCTTGGAGGTTATTTCATTCTGACAGAGGAATAACCACCTTCAGGTAGTTTGATGCGCTGTCTGGGGGCTCTCTTGTGCTAGAGATGCCCCATGATGTTTGTTTTGAGGGGTTGTCTTGTGGCCTTTGATATTTTTGTTTGTTTTGGATATTTGCGCGTGCTGTGTTGTGCTGTGCTGCTCCTCCGCCTCTTTCTCATTTTGGGGATGAACCGCACATGTTATGGCCCTTTCAAAGGTTTAACAATGCATGCTTTCTGTTAAAACAGAATAGCGCTGCCATATTGTGGACTTCTACCTTAAATAATGATTGTTTCTATTTTAAACATAAAACACAGCAACACTGAGAAATTCTGCCCCTCTGTGTCCTTTTCGAACTATAAAATTCCTCAACTTATTCTCCTCTCGGGTCCGCCCTTGCAGTGATAGCACATCTTCATCGTTAATCTGGGAGTCCTAGATCTAACAGTGATGATCCATTCCGGGCGCCTCTTTTGTACTCGGGCGGTTTTCTCTCTCCTCGTCTTGGACACGTGGTGGTCGATGTATGGCATCGAGTGGAATTTGGCCTAAACCACTTATCGCCTTTGGCTCCCCCGAAATCCTACCAGTTTTGTCATTTTCTTTATGTTTCAAAAAATGCACCAAAACATTGAAAATCATTAAAAAATGGACTTTGGCGAACTTCAAAAATTATATTTTTCACTTCCCGGACCCTTTCGGGTCCAGGCTTCATTGCAATCAGCGTTGCCCTGTTTCCCTTTGTATTTCGTTATATAACTAAATACATTAAAATGCATTTAAAACAGGCTTACTGCGGACTTGAAATTTTATCGAATATGTTGTATATAACCATCGGGTTCGGTTATCAGGTCACCCATGTGTATAGGCCTGCTCCCTTTCTATAGCCGATGAGATATAGTGATGCGATCAATTGCAATCACATGTCGCTTATGCCCAGGGCATTTTACTTTAATCGTCGATGCCTCGCCGATGCGACCCGCCGATCCAATCATCGGAGATCGCTGATCGGCACGTTTTGTGCCCATACTTAATTCATCCTCTCTACTCAGCCGATTGTGATTAGCCACTTAGATCTGGGCTGTTGATCGGCCAGATCTAACGGCTGGTATTCTTTCACTGTTTAAAGCCTGCAATACTTGATTTCATTGTTTTCTTTGGTTTTTTACCTCGTGATAGTGTATTTCCTCCCTTCCAAGGACTCTCCTCTTGCGTTGATTTTGACCATTGGATGATTTTGAGCAAATGTTGAAGATTTCAAGAGCATTTTGGATCCCTTGGGATGATTTTTAATAAAATTTGGAGACTTTAAGAGCATATATGGATCCAATTTTGGGCCTTTTGTCAGTGAGGCTAACATTGGCTCCTTTTGGAGATGAAATCCTCCCTGTGAGGTTTCAAGGATCACAGATCAATGTCTTTCACGTAAAACAAAAATCAAATCTTCCTTCTAGTGTTCCATTGGGCATGGAGTCTATTTTGTAATGAAATAAAAACTGGAAAAACATAGTTACAATGACAAGGCTTTAAAGCCTTAAACGAAACAAAGTTTCAAGAACCGCCCATTTACTGGGCTACCAAAAGTATCTCCTCCTTCCATACTGTGCAGAATGAATGTATTGTTCTGTTGAATTTGAGCGATGACAAACGAACCTGTCCATAAGGAGTCAAAATTTCCATGATTACCTTTCTTTTCCTTAAATGCATCCCACTTAAGTACCCAATCACCAACCTGGAAATTGTCCACTTTCGCCTTCTTGTCAAAGGCTTCTTTGATTTTCTTCTGATGAGACTTTGACTTCTCAACCAGCTGCTCTCTGATCTGTTGTAGTTCAACCAAGTTATTCATTCTTCTTACCATGCCATTCTCTTCATCTTGTTCTTCTTGCAAGAATTTAGCCACGGGGAGAATCAATTGGATAGGGAAAACAGCATCAGCGCCATAAACCAGTTTAAATGGATAATTCCCTATGGACTTTTTGATGGTAACTCTATCAACCCATAGTGCAAACTTCAACTTGGAATCCCGGCTCTTTTTGTTGTCCTCTAACAGTTTTTTGAGTACCCCTACCAGACTCTTGTTAGATGATTCTACCAGGCCATTTCCTTAAGGATAATATGAGGTAGAATGCACCACTTGAATTCCCATGGATTCAATCATGTCCACCAATTCTTTTGCCTTGAAATTTGTTGCATTATCAGTGACTAGTATGGCTGAGCAACCAAATCTAGTGAAAATATTCTCATTCAAGAACTTTATGACAACTTGATGATTAACATTCTTAGTGGGTATAGCCTCAATCCACTTGGTGAAATATTCAGTGGCTACTAAGATCCATTTGTGTTGGCCACTGGAATGTGGGTTGATCTCACCTATAAATTCCAAGCCCCACTACTAGAAGGGACCATTAACATGTACTTCCTTCAAGGGCAGAGATTTTAGCTATTGTCTTCTTGCAAACCTCTGACACTTTTCACAAGCTTTCACAAAAGAGAACACATCAGAGAAAAGAGTAGGCCAATAATACCCAACCCTTAGGATTTTGTGGGCTGTGGTTTTCCAATAATGATGCCCTCCGCAGATGTTAGAATGGAACTGGTGTATGACTTCCACAGCTTGTTCTTTATCTAGACATCTTAAGAGGATTCCCGATGGGTCTTTCCAATAAAGCATATTTTTATTTATGTAGAATTTGGTTGATCTGAGTTTAATGGCCCTGGCTTGACTTGAGCTAAGCCCTGGAGGGACTTCTAGCTTTTGCAAAAATTGAACTATGCTGGAATACCATTCACAGGTGGCCAGATTTTCAGCCAGAGACTAATTATGCTTTTGTTCTTCTGCTGCTCCCTATGTCCGCTCGTCATCTGAATTTAGACCTATGGAATTTATGTCTAACAAGTTGCAATTTTCTTCAGCCATAAGTTTAGCCAAGCCCTGGCCCTTGACAAGCTTTGTGAGCTTCACCTCTATGTTAAACTCTATGAATTTTGCAATCCATTTAGCTCTCTTTCCATCAATATCTGGTTGAGTTAATACATCCTTTACTCAGGCTGAAGGTACATATGCAACCACTTTGGAATGCAGACTATAAATTTTGAATGCCTTTAAAGATTTTATGAGAGCATAAGCTTGTTTTTCAATAAGGTCATACCTTAGTTCAGCATCCCTTAAAGTTTTGCTGAAAAAGGCCACGAGGTGCTCTATGCCTTCATCATTTTTCTGCAACAGAACTGCTACAAGTATATGATAAGAGGCAAAAGAGAAGATACAAAACTCCTTAGTGTAATTTGGGCTGATTAGAGTGGGAGCTTCCATGATAGCTTGCTTGATGGCTTCAAAAGAGCTTCTTGAAGTATCTGTCCATTTTATTTCTGAACCTTTCTTTAGCATGGAAGTGATGTGCTTTACTAACTCTGCAAAGTTTGGAATGAACCTCCTTACAAAGTTAATCTTACCCAGGAAGGATTGAATGTCCCCTTTTGACCTTGGGATGGACAATGTTTGAATGGCTTGAACCCTTGCTGGATCAATCTTCACACCTTCAGCAGAAACAATTTGTCCCATAAGTTTGCCTTCTTCTAGAGCAAACTATGACTTCTTTGGGTTCAATGAAATTCAAAAATGTCTACACTTTAGGAAGACCTTATTCAAATGTTGTAAATGGTCTTTGTGGCTGATGGAGAAGACTGTTATGTCATCAAGGTAAATAAGGAAAAACTTGTCCTTCTCTCCCACAAAGGCTATGTTCATGGCTCTCTGAAAAGTAGCCCCACCATTCATCAGTCTGAAAGGCATCTTGGAGTACATGAAAGTACCCCAAGGAGTAGTGAAGGCGGTCTTTTCCTGATCTTCTGGATGTACAACAACCTGATTGTAACCTAAAAATCCATCTAATACATGACTCTGGCCCCTGAAACTCTTTGCAGCAAGTGTTCCATCTTAGGCAGGGGGTAGTTATCTTTTTTAGAGCACTTGTTCAGATTTCTGAAGTCAACAAAAAACCTAATTTCTCTATTTTTCTTTCTCACTACCACAAGGTTAGCTATCCATTTTGAATACCTTAGGGGAACTATGATTTTGGCATCCAATAGCTTCTTGATCTCTTTCTCAATCAAAGGCAATAAGAGAGAGCTGATAGGTCTTAATTTCTGCTTAAAAGGGGTAGTGTTCTTTTCCAGTGGAATTTTGTGTTGAATGATGTTTGTATCATAGGTTTTAAGATCATTGTATTCCAAGGCAAAAATATCAGCGATTGCTTCATAAGAGTGCAATACTCGGAATTCTGGGCAGAAGACAAATAAGTGGACAGATTTATGTATTTGGGCTGGGCTGGGCTCCCTATATTATGTTTACAAACATCAGACTCATTTTCTATTTTGGCAGGCTTATAAGGCACATCATTATGGTCGAACAATTTCTCTAGAGGCACCAATCCTTTTGGTATATGATTAGTAGGCAGTTGGACGATGCTTCCTCTACTGACCTCTTTCTTAGCTTGGACTAGCCGCATTCTTCCATGGTTTCATTTTCTTGGTCGATGTGCATTTCAAAAAACTCCTCAATGACTTGTAAAAACCTGTTAATTTCCTCATCGTCTTCAAAAACTCTCCAATATTTGACATTGTCAGGCAGAGATGGTCTATATTTTACCTGAACTTCATATGTCAATTTAGGAGGCAAAGGAGGAATAAACGTGCTAGAAGACATAGCAAGGGAGTTGGAAAGTTGTTTCTTCATTCTCGGAATATAAGAAATGATGAAATTATTAAAAGAATCCTTGAGCCTCCATACCTCATCTTTGTATGCTTTCAGCCTTGGATGCTTTGCCTGGAATACTTTATTGACCTGCGGAACGATGAGGTCTACATCTCCAAACACTTTCAGGCCTTTGATACCCATTTATTTAGCAGCGCTTAAGCCCAAAATTAAAGCTTCGTATTCTGGAATGTTATTTGTGGCCTGAAAGGTTAATTTGAAAGATAAATGAATGTATTCCTGTTTGGGGGACACAAGGACTACACCTGCCCCAGCAACTTCCTTAGAGCAAGCTCCATCAAAGAACATGTCCCAAATCTATGGGCCTTCTTTCTCAGCGATTTGGAAAACTGGTTTTTTAAGCTATGTGAGGCCAACTGGGATTCTTCAATATGAAGAATACATGCTCCAAAATCAGTGTCAACAGCATAGATGGGATGATTAGTAGGGTTCTTCTCATTGTTGATGATATAAGCCAACTACGCCTCTCTGTATAATCTCTTGCTTTCACCTCCGAAAACTGGGATAATAGCATAAGACAGATCATTTTGTAATGATCCACCTTCTGACTTAGTTACCGGAGAATCCATAGTAAGAACCATTTTTGCCAACGTTTCAAATCCCAACCGGGATCCATCATCAAGACCAATTGAATGCTTGATAGAAGAAGAGTTGATTTGAGAGATAAATAGTAAAGAGGAGAGAAAATTAAGATGAAGGTCGGCTATCACTTTTTTCTTAGATGAGAGGTCGGTCAATTTCATTTATTTATTTATTAAATT
>APFE030535474.1:0-10670 GCA_000404065.3 Pinus taeda | reverse complement strand
CTTAAGTATGATAAATTTTATTGTTTAAATATCTACAATGCAATATCAAATTAGAGATATAATGTTTGTTTTATTCAATATACAAATAAAGACTTTTGATTTCATTGAGTGATATACTTTGTTCATAATGTCATGGTTTTTTAATTTTATAGTTGGAAAAAATTCAATTTCTTTTGTATCTAGCATGGTGTGGTTGAAAACATGTTAAATTTATACTTAGGAAAGAAAAATGATATTCTACCAAAAACATTAATGTGTTTTTTCCTTAAAAATTAACTTTTTTTGAGACATAAAAAATTGGTTTTATTAGCATTTTTTAAAAAAGTTTTGAAAATTGACCTAAAGAAAAACTTATTCCCAATAGCAATCACTTTCGGCTTCTGAAGCTACTATGTTGCATGAAAATTTTTTAGTAAATGTCGTAGTCACCGCCCATTTTTTAAACACGTTCAAAATTGGCACCTACAAAAAAAAACATCGTTCCAGTATACACACTTTTCGTTTTTAGCACTGTTTTTGATGTTTTTTTGGGGTTTTTGGGCCAGAGTTCCCGTTTTGAGTTTATAGTTCCTGTTTCAAAGTTTACATTGTTTTTGGCAAAGGGACCAATGGTAATGACGGGGTGTAGGTGAGTGGGTGGGGTGTGCATCTTGCATTGGTATATTTGGCATTCACGGCACTTGTAAACAACAAGAATGCAATCTTTGAAGATGGACAGCCAGAAATAACCAACACGAAGGATTTTCTGAGCTGTAGCATAACCAGACACATGACCACCACATGCCCCAGAGTGGGAATCATTGAGAACTCTTTCATCTTCCTCAATCGTGAGGCATCGACGAAGAACATAATCGACACCAACATTGTATAAAGTATCACCAATAATACAGTATGGTTGAGAATGATGCCGAATCCTTCAATGATCATCTTTGGTCAACATGGACTGAAACATGAGATACACGATGATATCACAATACCATGGATCAAGGGTGCTAATCAGGAAAAGGGCCTCATATGGGAGTTGTTCATATGTATCAGTAGGGAGATCTTTGGAGGGAAGGTTCCGTGAAAACAAGTGACTTCTTATATTTGGTCGTAGTGAAGACCAAATCAAATTATTGTAGGATAACGATCCATTTAGAATACTTTCCTCCCAACAACTGATGAGTCGGGATGTAGGTCATAGGGTTGCATTCAGAAATCACTGTAGTCATTCGTAAGAGAATATAATTTCGAAAACACTGAATAGCCTAGACAATGGCCATAGCCAACTTCTTGACATGTGCATAACACATTTCAGTGTTGAGAAGATTCCGACTGAGGTAGTAGATCACATTCTCAGTGCCTTCATCATCATCTTGAACCAACACCATAACTATGGTGCTAGGGGCTACATCTAGGTAAAGGAAGTAATCTCGATAATAATTCAGTGGATGCAATAGAGGATCATTTATGAGGACAACCTTAAGATCATCGAACAATTTTTGGGCTATCTTGTCCCATGCAAAGGGTGCTGTTTGTTTGAGAAACTAGGTAAATCCTATAGCTAGCCTGGTGTAGTTGTGTGTAAAACAATGAAGAAAATTGGCCTTTCCCTAGAGGCTTTGGAGTTGGTGCAGTGAAGATGGAGGGGGCATGTTTAGAATGGCCTTGACTTTTAGCGGATCCAAGAAAATCATGTCCTTGGAAACGACGAAGCTGAGACATCCTCATTCCACGCAGAAAACACATTTGTGTGGATTTAACCGGATGTTATAGTGCCTACAATGTAGAAAAAACTATTGAAGGTGGTTTGGATGATCTTGTCACTTACGAAAATTGGCAAGAAGGTCATCCAAGTAATATTGGACAATGTTGCGAATAACATGAAACACATAGGACATTTCCTATTGAAATGTGGCCCCAACATTTTTTAGGCTGAAAGGGAGCTTCTTGTATGTGAACATACCCTATGGGCAGATAAAGTTTTTCTTCTCTTGGTCAGCCGATATGATATTGATCTAGTTATAACTAGAAAAACCATCCATAAAGGAAAAGATCTCACTCCCGGCACATTCATCAATGATTTTATCAATGAAGGGAGTAGGATATTTGTCTTTAGGACATGCGCAATTAAGATCTCGATAATCCACGCAAACACGGACCATGCCTTGTTTTTTATTCACCAAGACGATATTGGACACCTCATCTATAAGGGGAATGGGATAAATTAATCTAGCTTTGAGAAGCTTTTCGACTTCGCCCTTAATAGCAGTGGCATTTCTAGGATGCACTAGATGAAGCCATTGGCGAACAGATTTCACATCTAGATACGTTGGTATTTCATGCACCACGATGTTGGGATCAATGCCAGACATTTCTTCATAAGACCATGCGAACACATCATGGAATTCTTGAAAAAGACGAGTATATGTCTTGATCTCATTTGGAGAACAAGATACCCCGATATGAACGTGTTCAACGACATCGAGTTTGATAGAAATTCCAATTGGCATTGTTTGGGTAATATTACCCAAATTTCCTTCCAACCATACTTCATGAGTAACAGTTGCTGGTGGAAATGGAGAAGAGGATGCTTCAAAAGAGGTATACATGACCTTCGGGCGAGGCAGGAACGAGGAGCAATGACGGGTATCGATCCATGGTGGTTCCTCAAGAGACATGATTTCCATGATACATTCATCGATGAGGAAGGTCTCGACTAAGGGATTGGATGATTCCGAAGTGCCAAGGGGGATTGAGAATACATATTGGGAGAGGTCTTCGAGACCTTCCTCATTGATGAACATTGATTTAGGAGGGACTAAGCAGCTTGATGTCACCCCAAGCATCAACTAGATCTAGCACAGGTATGATCCAGGGATCATATTTGACCAAGATCATGTTGACGGAGGCAACATGAGGAGGTGGGAGTGGAAAAATCCCCATTAGGGTAGAATATTTGAAGAGACCTGCCCCCACACTCTCAAATGCAGTACCAGAGTGCTTGACATATAGAATGTTTCCATTAGATGAGGAAGAGGTAAAGAAATACAACTAAGCAATGGTGACAATCCTCCCTTGATGGGGAAAATGGATCACACAAAACAAAGAGGAGGCCACGACATGCATGGCATGGGTCCATCTTCAGCCGATTAGAAGATTATAATTGAGATTGGTGTCAAAAATCTCTACCTCGACTTGCACTGTCTTTCCTTCCATGGTGATGGCAAGGTTGGGTAAAACACCGAAGGGTCATGAATCATGCCCATCGAAAGCCTCCAATTTGTTTGAAGACTGGTTCAGTGGTGGGGAACCAATAGCCTTCTAGCATGCAATTGACATGATGCAGGTAGAAGTACCTTCATCGATGAAAGTGTAGTGGTTGGTCTTTTCATTAATGATTACCTTAATAAGAAAGGAAATCTGATGAGGGAGTCTTGGAACATGGTTCTCTAGATCGAAATAGATCAAATTAGAATTGGTGGGATCGGTGCCCCTAATAGCTGACAACAAAGATTTCCGCTGTGATGGTCAACTTTGGAGTACCTCGAGAGCTGACATAGCTGACAGTGCTTAAGCCAAATCTTCAACAATATTTTAGTGTTGAGCGGCTCGGACATTGGGATTGTACGAGGATTTCCATAGCACACCACGAGAGGGTGGCCATGGAGCGAAATCAGGGTTAGGGCACTAGATTTGCAGAGGACTAGAACTTGGGGTAGAAGAAGAAGGTGGAGCTTCTTTTTCTTTCCCTGTTGTGGGAGCTAAAGTTTGATAATCGTTCGATCAAGTAGCCACATAATGGGTGTGCTCATCATGAACACTTGAGATCCAAAGCAAGCAAATCGGGGTTGGTTTACCATATGAGTCTGCTTAGATGAAAAGGTATCTTTGAGGACAGCAGGGGTCCTTTTGAGCAAACGACTAACTTCGGATCATCGTGGAAAATCCTTAGTATAGTGATCCTCCTCGCAAATGAGGCATGGGTAATTAGGTTTCCGTTGCGAAGATTCACCAAGAGACAATTTGGGAGGACCCTATTTCGGGGCATCGGCTTTAGCTTTGCCTTTCTTTTTTCCTTTTGAGGATTTGTCCACTGCGGTAGATTGAACAACATGGGCCTCTGAGGTTTTACCAGGGCCTGGAGGGCTTTGAGATGAACTGTTGGGAGCATTATTCGAGACCGACTTTTGTTTGGAAGAATTTTTGGTAGGGACC
Organism: Pinus taeda; assembly: GCA_000404065.3. NCBI lineage: Eukaryota > Viridiplantae > Streptophyta > Pinopsida > Pinales > Pinaceae > Pinus > Pinus taeda. The sequence goes on along the minus strand of APFE030535474.1, from coordinate 6,470 downwards.
TAGGATACTGAACCAATAACTCCATCAATGGGAGGAACAGTGGGTGACTTTGATGTCGTGGGATCGGCTGATGGTCAGGGAACATTGGGCAACAATTTGTATAAGGTGGTAGATTGAGAGTAGACCAAGTCCAAGTACTGGGCACAAGCGATGGTTTGCTCTTTAGTGATGCATCCACCCATGGCTATATCATGAGAAATTGGGGCTACAAATTATTTGGTGAACCATTTGGTAAGAAACTAATCAGCTATCTCGAACTTGATCAATCGACATCTACATCTCCATTCATGGATATGATCAAAGATGTGTGTTACAATGTCTTGCTTAAGCGATGTGAGAAGATAGGTGCCTATTTCATAACAATCTCGCAACTAAAAATGCGTGAGAAAGGCCATGGCTAACAAATTGAAGTCGTGAAAAGTACTTCGAGGTAGCTCAATGTACCATTTTCTTGTGGCACTCATGAGGGTTCGTTGGAAAAAATGAAGATGAATGGAATCGTTCACATATGAGTTCAATGAGCACTAGAGGTGATACATCATCACATAGGCTTCAGGATCTTCTTTAGCTTTTCCATCGAACCTTGGGAAATCACTGGGTATCTTGGACGACACTGGAGGCCAGTACAACGAATGAAGAATCAGATCATTCATAAGACGTAATAAATCTGACAACTCAAGTGTAGCAAAGAAAGGTAATTGAGTGTTAAAAGGCATGGGAGGTCGATAGGCGGGCCCATAAGGAGGAGCCCATCCTTACTAGTAAGGATTTTCACCCCACAGTGGGGTATTTTGGCCATATGGCATCTAAGATTGCCCCCATTGCGGATTACCTTGACCAAAGGGAGGATTAAAACCTTGAATATGTTATCACAAAATATAACCTTGATAGGCTGTTGATCAAGCAAACTTTGAGTAACTCTTTCAAACCAATCTTTTGGTTGAGGCTTAGCCTCCTCAACCTGAGAGGGCTCTCTCACTAGATTTAGGGTTTTTGATTAATGATTAGATGGCTAACTCTAGGAATAGAATGAATAAAGTATAATTGGTTGGTTGTTTGAAACTATGATTAGAAAATATCTATTGGCCTATGGAGTCAAAATAGTCTTCAACAAAACAACATGATCAGCAAGATATGGAAGTCAAGGGACTTAGAGTTAGGGTTTATGAATAAAACAGTAACACAGTGAAACAACACAGTTTACAAGCATGTGAAGGAAGTTAGAGCATTTTCCAATGAATTCTAAGTATCATAAACTCATACCAATACAAATAAGTAATTGAATAAAGCCATAAGGACATCAAACACATAAACTCTTTGTGAATCTTGAGTAATCCTACTAATCTTTGTATTAAGTATGAAAGAACATAGTTTTTATGATAACACAATCTTTCCTTACTAATGAATTTTCCAACCTTGAGGAATTCGATTTTCAAGCTTAATATAGATCTTTCCATCATTGGATACTATCATCCACCTTTGAAGGAATTCGAATTCCTAACTTAGACACCTATCTATTAAAAAACAAACAATTTAATTACAACTTGACAACTTGCTATCTTTTAAGAATCCTAATACAAATAGGACTAAAACTCCTAAAACAAGTCTTCAACACTCTTATCTAAGTCTTTAATACATTATTTAATTAGTTTCCATCCCTGTTCTCGAGTTTGGTGATGACCATGATTCTGTTGCAAAATCCTGCTACAAAATGCCTTAATTGCCCTAAAAATCAGGAAACAGAGTTCCTATTTTTAGGCCCTTAACCTTTTGTTCGTATCTTCAAATAGTTCTCTACTGGTGTACAGGTGTCAAGCCTTAATGATTTGTTGAAACATTGTTTTCCACCTGTGCAAAAAGGTAACTCAACCATATGGATGAAAACATGAATGTGCTTACGAAAATACTCTGTTTTTGTAGCACAGTCCTCATTTTGTCTATGAAGTACTCCTTGAAGCTTTTCTACCTGCATCCTTGCCATCTAAGAGTTCACACATGAACCTTTATCCATTGAAAACTTCAAAACTTGGAACTGATCTAGCATTTGCTCCACTATGCATCTATAAGAGCCAAATGATCACCTTCACCAATTTCGTAGCACACTACGAAACTGTTGTGTGTGTTCTTTTCAACATGACCTGCGAAAACTCAATGGTTTTGGAGCTTTTCAAAATTTTGAGAAGACTGAAGCATTAACCCAAAATCAAAATGGCATCCCTTCATAGATGTTCTTCTTTGCAATTGCTCTTCCTTTCTATGCCAAAATTCCTTTATGTGCCAAAAAATGTTTCAATACATCTCTTTCACTACCTTTCTTTAACACCTTGTTTCATCACTATTGTAGACCTATTTTCCAGAGTGGTTAGTTGCATTTCCAGATCTTCAATTTTCCTTCTCAATCCCTTGTTTGTAGCTCTAAGCTGATTATTAATTTTTCTCACAAATTTGGCTTCTTTGATTGCAGGGACAATCCATGTAAAGTATTGCTTCTCACTGCTAACTATTTCTAATTTGGGTATTCTTTCAACTTCCCAGAGAGCCTTCATCCTTTTGAAGTTTGTCTTTTCAACTGCATGTTCTCTTGCTCTTTCCCTTAGCTTCGTAATATCATTGTTGGAAGTTTCTAACCTTGATTCCATGACTTCATGACTGGCCTTTTTCGCTTGAGTAGAAGGAACTATGTTTTTGTCTCCTTCAGGTCTTGAAGATGGTAATTCGAACTCTTCTTGCACAACAACACAGTCCTCTTTTGTTCTCTAGGAATTCGGTGACCAACGCTATAACCTCTAGAGAAACCTGCATATCAAGCATTCCAACCTTTGTCTTTAAACCATCAAAATGAAGTGCAAACTCCTTGGTTACTTGGGTATGCCCTCCCTGCAATTTTTTACAAAATTTCTAGCACCCTACTTTCTTGAAGACCTCCACAACAGCTTTGGCTCTACTTAGGATCTCAGTATTCTCTGGTTCAGTTCTCAAACAATGTCCAGACCTGTGGTGCTTATTTTCCTCCGTCATCCTTTCTTCTAAGTACATGTAACAAAACCAGTTTGTCTTGTAATTCAATTGATCAACCTCACCTGAATAATGATCAACCTCACTTGAATGATGAACGAGGAAAAACCTTGGTGAATGATTCCCAAAGTTTACTGTCGAAATACAACTCAGTTTCAAGGGTTTGCATGCAACTTAAGAAGATGAGACTAGCCAACTTCTTCAAATTTTGAAATTATGATACATAATGACCCCTTAATTTAAAATGATGAGTTTGGAGCAGTGGGATGCTTGTGGAAAGACTTGTGACTGACACCTTATCATGAAAATTCCAACAGGTTTTTACCAGGCTGATATTTGAAAAGACTGTTTTTTTACAAATCCACGCTTTTGTAATGCACTGTGAAAAGAGCAGTATTTTCATAGCGCAACACTGCCTGTGCTACAAAAATGTAGTTTCGGAGCTAATTTCAAAATTTCCAAATTTGCCTTGACCTAGGAGTTTCTAGACAGGGTTTTGGGACTCATGAAACATCAGAAAAGGGTGTTAAGCTTTATTTGGACACAAAAGGGAAACTAGACCTTTAAGACTACTAACCTAACACCAACCCACTAAGCATATGATGACTTGACACACTCGTCTAAGGTCATCCAAAAAGAAAAAATAAACTCTTGTTTTTGGTGATAACATAATACATTGAAATTGTCCATGCACAGGTTGCTGATAGGAAACATATGGTTTAAAAGGTTACTGAGCCTGTTGGCCTTGGACATATGGGTATGGGACATGTTGTCCTAGAACATAGGGCTGTTGGGCCTGTTGTCCCTGAACAAGATGGTTCTGGACCTACAGTCCTTGGGCATAAGGTTGATATGCTTATTGCCCTTGGACGTAGGGATTATGTACCTAGTGCCCTTGGCCGGTAGGATTCTGAACCTATTGGCCTTGGACAAGAGGATTCCACGCCTCCTACTGTAGGATTTGACCTTGAAATTGTCCCTGCAAGGGTTTCCCTTGTTGATAGGTATACAAGGTTTGCTACTGCCCAAGTTGGTTTTGATGACCTTGTGGTTGCAAAATTTGTCCCTGGGTTTCTAGAGGTTGGCGCTGCGAGGGCATGGGTTGAGAGGTATGCAAAGCATATTACATCTGTTGCTGTGCGGCCTGCTGCAATAGTTGAAAGGAATGACCTTGCCATTGTTACAGGTGACCTTGCTATGGGATAATCTGTGCTTGGTGTTGCATGAAAATCCCTTGCTACAACAAAAGTTTCCCTTATGGTAACAAAGGCTACCCTAGTTGTTGCGAAAGTTGTCCTTGCTATTGCAAGGGTACTTGAATAGTGCTCGAAAAATTACCGAACTGAATCTGGCCATAGCCAGGTTGGATGTACTGCCCAGACGGGATGGTATAAGGTTGATTAACCAATCCTTGAGAACTGTATGGAATGTAAGGATTTTGGCATTGGACCTAATCCCTGTAGGGCTACTGATACTGAACATTGTTTGATCTAGACCAACCACCAGGATTCTAAACCTGTTGGTACTGGACATTTCTTGATCCAGTAAGGTCAGCATGGTTGTAAATAATACCAGAAGAGGGTTGGATTATACCAAGCATGTTAGTTTGTGAGCCACTAACATTAGTGGCACCTGACACCATAGAGAAATTCAGGTTCTACCCCCCAGGTGGTGGCACAATATGGCCACTGACTAACGGGACAAAGGAACTAGCAGAGACAATCTTTGAAACTGTTGGTTGTGACTGATGTGTGACTAGGATCGATGGTACAAGAGTGTTCAGGATGGTGCGTTGCACCGGGACTGAAGTAACAATTGGTTGGGAAGTCATGTTCGTGACAAACAGACCTGACTTAGGCCTTACGCCTGATGCCCAAACAAAGTTATGGTAGAGTGATGAGGTGCTAGGTGTGCCTAAAACTAAGTGCCCTAAAGACACATAGCCGAGTGGTAAGTTGGAGGGAATACCTTCTGAATAAGGGAAAACCTCGGGAGGGAACTGCAACTGCAATTCTTCCCCCTCAATAGTGTGTGGAGTTGAGACTTCGGACTCATCTGGATAAGTGACTGGAGCATTGCCTTTGGGTTCCATGTCTGGAAACAAACGATGACGAACAACCAAACATATACTAGGGGATAGTTACAAAGGAACACTCTATTGATCGTATGGACTGTAAGGGTGTTGTGGTGATATCTCAACAGTGTCAAACAAAGGGTTCAGAGGATAGATAACCAGTCCAAGCTGATCGTCAGTGATCGGCGAGTTTTCTGGAGTTCGAATGGGATTATCTGAAGATTCCAGGTGAAGACCAGTAGATGACCCTGAATCAGAAGTAGGCAGAGGACAAGATGATAATGGTTGAACACTCAAAACAATTGTGAGTTCAACATTTTGGTCCTCAAATGGATCTCATAACTCAGGAAGTGGTTCCTTGGACAATATTTCATATGGAAGAGAGGAAGAGAAAATGGGTGAACTAGATAGTTCAGCCATGATGACCTTGTCTTAGCTGATGTTGGGTTGTGTTATATTCTTTCCACATAGTTAATAGGGGGTTTGAGGGGTACCCATAACCCCACTTTATGGGGTCCGGGGCAGCGCCCCAGAAAATTTTGGTTTTGGACCCTATGTTAGGTTGGGCGGCACCTATGGTTTTGTGCATGATTTTCGCACATGTTTTTGGACGCGATGGTTTTCGGTCCATGGTATTGGATGGATGGTTTTTTGTTCCATGGTATTGGACGTGATGGTTTTTCGGTCCATGGTATTGGATGCTTCGGCATGTATTAATATGTATTGTAACATTGAAAGGAACATAATGAAAAATCAAGCTGGTAGTCTCGGTTTTGAGATCCAGTGGGAAATCTCTGTGTATATGTGTTTTATGTGTTATGCTCTCACATTTTTATTTTTCCTGTGATTTAAAATTCGTATGCAGGTAATTTCTGTACGGGGTTAAAACCTACATTTGGTATCAGCGTTGTTTTGGCTTCAAGGGGACGCCTTTGCTGCTGAGGGGTTTCGCTCGCCTGTGGTAGACCCTGTTCAGTGGGAGATCTGCGAGATCGATTCTGGTGGTGAAAGAAGATGGCGAGCAGCGGAAAGATAGAGATTGAGAAGTTCAATGGTCAGAGTTTTGAGTTGTGGAAACTCAAGATGGAGGATCTGTTGGTGGATAAAGATCAGTGGATCGCGGTAGATCCGGGTACTAAACCAACGGGAGTGACCGATGAAGAATGGAAGAAGTTGGATCGGAAGGCAAAGAGCACAATACGATTGTGTGTCTCAGATTCAGTATTGTTGAATGTATCAGGGGAAGCTACGGCGAAGGCTTGTGGGACAAGTTAGGGACTTTGTACCAATCTAAGTCTCTGGTGAATAAACTTTTCTTGCGGAAAAAGCTGTATAACCTGAGGATGAAAGATGGAGACTCGGTGACAGAGAATTTGAATGC